>JAARMF010004806.1:2729-13753 GCA_022844705.1 Toxascaris leonina
GGGGGGGGGTGGATTTGTTTCTCCACTGAATCAGGTTTACCGCATTTCAGTGATTCCAATTTGTTAAGAAAAGCTTTATGATAGCTGCTATGTTAAGGTAGCATCGTAAATCAGTGGGTTGCGTGATGCACGTCTCGTTTCTTTTGAGCCATTGCTTCGGCTTTCGGCTTTGTAATTATTGTCTATTGATTGTATATATTTCGCTGTTTGCTTTTAAAGTCTTCCGTGATTGTTTTTCTTGTAATTCGATAGAAATTATATGGAGACGACTTAAGGAAGATGTTAGCGGACAATGTTTGAGTGAAAGAAATCAGAGGACTTGATCACCTTTTGAGGAGAGCATTGCGAAGAGCGATACATATTTCATTAGATGAGTGATCATGCTGGATAAATTGAGTTTGTTGAGTGGATTGTTAGATGTATTGTAAATTAATTTGTAAATATGTCTCTTTAATGTACAGTTTGTCGTTCCTTTCTGTATGTGCAGAATGGGCGTCATAATCGACGGGGGGAGGAGTTATAGGTCACTTGGTATATTTCAAGTGGGTATAGTTTAGCAACCTTATAGCAATATCGTAGTTTTGAAATCTATTTTAGTCGCATTGAAATTTTTATAATCGTTTTAAGATTAGGTTATTTTCCATCGGAGGATTTGCCCCAGTTATGTTCCATGAACTTTCGGTAAATTCCTATAATGACCGCAGATGCGATGTGAAATATCTACGCTTATTTTGCCTTATGATGAGATATATTTATGGCTGATAATCAGTGGAGTTATCATTTGAGCATATAAGTAGATATGGTCATCATCTATCGCTAAAAATTGCGATCGACCTTGATGAGTTACTCACGCAGCTTGCAAGAACGTCTCCAACATTAGCAGCGGTTATTGGTTTATAAAGCTTATTGTGGCAATATTTTCCAACGCATTATTTTGTGTTGATATTTCCACTCCCCCATACCGCTCCTCTCTCCCCAATTCCGTGTTGGACACATCACTCAGCTGTTTGGTGTTTCTTTTGGAACTTATAAATTTCTATCTGACGACGACTATATATATTGCATGAGCCTTACCCAAATACGGGTATACCATCCTCTCGTAGTTGTAAATGTTTTTTTTGTTGTTTGATATGTATTTATTCTCTTTCGCTTGTTGCCATCATTCGCTTAGGAAGGTGGCATTCGTTTACTATCGGCTTAGCACATATTGTATGGTTTCTTTCCTGAAACGAGCTTTTCCAAATTTCTTTCAATTGTATGCGCAATTTCGACGATGTATATATATGTGCATGAATTTTTGCTCTGATATACATATGAGGTATATGCTCACGCTTTCTTATCGCTCTATCTAATTGTTTTTATTAGTTTTAATTCTCGATTTTGCTTCGAGAACGACCGTCTTGCGTTTATAAACTATTGCTTGGCTAGGGAGAACCTCTACGGTAATGAGGTTTGTGATGAAGAGTTGTGATGTGATTCTAAGATAACCAGGGAGGAGGGGGAAGGGGGGGGGGGGGGGGGANTTTCATTTTCCTCGGCGGAAGATTGTGAGGAGGTGGAGAAGGAGAGCGCTGGTGGACAGAACCTGCCGCTAGGAGGGTTTATGTTGTGTTCAGTTCAAGATCTTCCCCGTTTCGCCGATGCAGTCGTCGTTCCAGACGCAAGCGACAGCTGATGCGTGTTGTTTGTTTGTTTGTTTATCGGAACACTGGTGCTTTCGATTTGCTTTCTGAATCCACAACTCTCTAGAGTTGTCTATCCACGAATTCATTTTCGGTCATAGCGGGTTAGGCAGTCATCGTCCGCCTTAGTGTTCCCATCCATCTGTGTCGATGATGTGCGACCGGAATTTGTCCTTAAAGCGAATAGTGGGTGCAATACCACAATACGTTTGCTAAAGGGAAACAGAAACAGGTTTTTCGTCAAGAATGTGGTTTAGTAGCATCTTTGCTTTTGGGATATACTGGTTATTGCCCGGGAAGGAAAGGGGGGTGGGGGGGGGGGGACTGAAGAGGGCGAGGTATTAGTGATTAGCAAAAGATAGAAATTATGATGACAAATGAAAGTTGCGGTAATAATTCTGTGGTGAAGCTCTTGCTGTGGTGAAATTCGATGACTCTCGCAACAAGGTTGAACATGTTGATTTCCTGGAAATTGCCTTATAATTTATATGGCGCATTATTTGAAATAATGTTTTATATGACCGTTTTTATCAGAGTTTATCGCTATTTTTTTTTTTTTTTGAAATGTATTGTAAGTAGATAAGAATTAAAATTCAACGTACATATATGCTTATTTGCGATCGATGTACAAAAGATTTGATATCGATTTCTTTGAAGTGTTCGAGTGCTGGCAATGTTTTATCTGGAAGGGAGTTGATTATGAGCTTATATTTGTGATAGGCGATATGCATCCTCTTGACTTTTCACGGTTTTTGGCTTTTATTCGGTGAATGAATGGCTAATTTAAAAGGATTTTCAATCAATTTCCGGTTGAATTTCGACGTTTAAAGCTAAAAAATTGGGTATTTTTTGAGAGAATTTCGATAGGTAATGAGTGAAATATTTCGATGAAGGTGATGTTTAACTTACCTAACATCAAAGATCTACACCACATGAATACCTAGGACCACTTGTTCTTTTAGTTTCGCAGCAGTTGCGTTAATATCTAGAGAGTTTTTTTTGCCCTCACCTCCTACACCTATGCCCTTTCGTCCATCGTTCCGTAATCCGCCGCTCTTTTCTTCAATCTTCTGCGAGTTCGGCGTTCTTTTTTCAAAGTTCCCCGTCGTTCCGTTTGATGTGCAAAAATCTCGTACATCCAATTGTCGATCCCTTAAATTTACCATCGCAGTGTTTGTATGTGTCTGTCTGCTTGTCGGTCTGCTTCAGCTCATCTTTAAAGATAAACATATTGTCAGTTCTTGTATCTGATCTCAGAAACGTATGAATGATGCGCCGATTTCGAACGATTTGTTGTATAGTGTTATCTCCCTTTCACGAATAATTATTTATTGATATATACGCGGCGGTTGAGCAATGAAAATGTTTCCCTTGTTTATATATTTGTTTACATTCTGAAAGTGGTGCGATCCACTTTTAGCAATTTCATAGACTATATTTTAGGATGGAAGTGAGTGTGATATTCGACAAGGAAGAAGGGGAGGATCACTGCAAATAGATCTGAGACTTGTTAAAGTGGGAACTGAGGAGGGACCTCACGTTCTATTCAATTGTAACCACCAAGAAGATGATGGCTTGGAAATCAATTTTTTAAGCAGTAGCCTCTGATGAAGGGTTACTTCCGCCATCATACGTCGTTGCACCATGTTTGAGGTGAAGGTCACGCTTCACAACATTAGAATGGGACTTGGTGCGACTTCTTGAGAGTGCTTGACGACATTAAGGGTGAAGGGGCTAGCACTATGAAATATGTTATTGGTACGTAAGGAGAGGGAGAGGAAAGGGATACGACACTCATGACAGGATAACACGTATGCTAATTTAGTACAGAAAATGGACATTGTTAAGGGAGTGCATACGATAATATAGAGGGAACATCCCTTTTGCTTTACATGCGATTGCGGGACATGCACAGTGGTAAGGGAGGGATTGCAACTTGCCGTGATTTTAGTACAAGGATTTGTATGTTGCATATATATATATATATATATATATATATATATATATATATATANACAATCCCTTGCACCACCATGCTTTGACAATATCTACAAGTAATGCTGCCATTCACATATTTGTAGACGTGAACATAGAAAAGGTTGATTCAGTTTGAGAGGGTGATAGACAAATAAGCTTCGATGTGAGCGTTCGTGAGGAGATTGTTGTTGGTATGCGACTTGTCAGCCTGATATGATCAGTGCCGCCGAAAACTATTACCCATTCTCTTCCCCCTTTGCCAATACTTTACGCGGATGGGCTAAATAGGATACCTTTCGGACGAACGTATTTTGCCCCTTCCCCCCCCCCCNCCCCCCCCCCCCCCCCCCCCCCCCCCCCCACCTCTCCCACCACCCCCCGACCCCCGGGTTCGGCTATTTGTAAACTCACCTCCAGATCATTGTGAGCAAAATTGTGACTTGGAAGAGAAGAAAAGGGGATGAGCAATTCCATTTTTTTTTTCATCCATACTTAGGGAATGGCATATCGTACGACAAGAATAAACCCATTTTCGAGCCCATTGACCTCGATTTCATCGAATGAAATTATAATGGCTTAAGTTCTGAAAAAAAAATTCAATTTTATTTAAGAGAGAGATAGATTTTGAAGATTCCGAAATATTTTTCAGTAAGTATTGTCTCTCGAGAATGAAGGCAAAACCTCTGGGATAGGTTTATACATCTTGCTGACAAAAGAAAACTTTATTTTTGAGTTTTTAATCTTTTTTTATTATTATTCGGCTTTCTATCCGATGATATCACCTCAGTGGAAATGAATTCCCCATATGACAATTTCGTCAAATCTCTGCAAATTGTCATTAAAATAGGCATTAATTGTTAGCTATTTATGCTGCGAAATGAATGTCAAATTTAAGAGAGATTCTTTTTATTTGACATTTAACGAGTGACGATAATATAACAATTAGCTAAAGCAGAGCAATATTAAAGTGGGGATAGATTGTGAATTATCTGCAGAATCGTATCTTGACTGCAATTTCGACTCTATATTTGATTGTATTCGAATATTGAGAATTGAAGAATCCTTTGAAATAAAGTTGGCTATAATTCACTCAAAATAATTGAATTAATAAGGCAAATTGTCAGCCAAAAATTTAGAAAATTCTCAACATGATAAATTGTCAAAAGTCGTTGAAATAAGGTAAAATGCCATCACTAGTAGCCAAAAATAGTTTTAAGAAAAGATGACAAAAAAAGGATTCCCCTTGACTGAGGTTTGATAGGAGGATTTCTGGCTATGGGATGAATCGCCCATCATTGATTTAGCCATATATAAAATCTCGTTCTGGTTCCGCATCCAATTACTACCAACAACTGATTTAACAGATAACATATTATTTAAGATCTAAGTCATTTCTGCATGGTGCTTTCGATTCCGCCTACATGGATTTATGCATATGCACCTATTGGTTTGCATTATCTCCTTCTTTTATTATCAGCATTTCAAAATGAATAATTAAATACATAAGCAAATAAATAAATAAGTGAATAAGTGACAATAATAATAATAATAATAATAATAATAATAATAATAATAACAATAATAATAATAATAAACATATTTCTTTTTATGGTAAAGAAAGCATAAATATTGGTGATGTCCTCTCAGCAGAGAAGGTTCACGCATATCTGCAGACAACTCATCAAAGTCGGCAATGTTGGTATGAACGACAGACTCGTCATTGTGTAGCGTGCTAAAGCTTTGGTTCGTTGGTAGTTACCTCAAAGAGAGGAATTATATTCAAATGAAGACTTCTTTTTTATTATCTTATTTTCTCTTTGGATTGCTCTTCGAGACTTGCTTATTGAATTGAAGGAAGCCGATAATCATATTAGTTTTTAGTTTTTTGCATAAAATTAGTTTTTTTTGGTGATACTGAAAATAATTCTAATTTGAATTATGAATCCCATCTAAGATATGAAATGAACATTTCTAATTTTGTTGGAAAAGAATGGATAGGAAAGAATGGAAGAAACTGCAAAACAGCAACATAGTAAATGAAAAAAGTTGAATTCTACTCATCAAACATTGCTGGGCAACGCCTTATCCACTCCTAAAAAGCTCCTTAGCCACTCCTAAAAAGCTCCTCAACTACTACAAAAAGTGTCATCGAACTGATAATATGGACTCTATGTGCAATTTTAAGCGTCTATTCAAGATATTAAATTCATCGCTATAATAAACATTCTTACTCTAAAGCAATAGATTTCGTTATTGAGCCGTTCAATGTCGACATAGTGAATATCAAAGTGGATATTACATCTGTTGATTATTTCCAGCACATGAATCTTTTATTTTCTATATAACTTCCGGATTTCCGGTACAATTTCCGGAATTCTCTTTCCTGACATAAGAAAATCTTCATAATTTCCGTATAATTGCCGGTCCTACTTCGTTTCAGGAAAGACCATATCTTCACTTTTAGCTGATCTTATCATGAAAAAACAGTAATAGAAATTATGCGATAATTTCTCCATAATTCAGTTTAGCCAATCTCCCTACACAAAATATTCCTCTTTTGTATCTCGATAGTGGAGTTGAAGCGAAAAAGTGACTAGTGAAAAGCGCATGTGCAATTTACGATCACTGTTGAAATATGAGGTCATACTATCATATGGGTTGCAGCTTTAGCCTGAGGTAGTTCTCGAACTGAAGCAGCATATTTTTCAGGCACGATGTTGTCGTCATCTGCTTTCGAAAAGCAAATTGATAGCACGCGTAGAACGATTTGTCTTAAAGAAATAGAGTGATGTGAGGTGAGAGATTTTGTATGAGTTTAATTAATTATTCGGCGAGGCCGTTGCATTAAAAGTAACTTAAAAAACGCATATCGTGCCGATTTGCCTGGCGCGTTTTCCAGTCGATTTAATCGGATCCATTGAAAGCGTACAATAGACACATAATTTCACAAATAATACAACGATGCATTGAAGAATTGATCAAAAATTTTATTGCACAACAACGAGGCGAATTTCAAAATCGTATTTGAAGTACCATATAATAAATAAAACAAACAAAACAAACAAAAAAAGAAGAAATACTCGTAGAAATTACAAAGTTTAATACTCATAAATAAAGTTGATCGAATCGTTAATATATTCGATATATGATACTATAGCACTATAATTAAATTGCAGTTGATTATACTCGTAAATATGTCAATATAAATTATATTAATGCAGTTTGTAAATAAGCAGCAAATAAGTTTTTGAAGCATTCATAAGGCGCAGTGTTGTTTTAGATAAACAATAGCCACATTGTTATCATCGGTCATATACAATATCTCGAGAACAAGAACAACGAATGATAGGTTAAGTTGGTGATTGATGTTTCAAAAAATCGACTGACATTGAAAACAATTATGGAAATGAAGTCGGTCTGATCGCTCCCGTGCGTAATTATTGCATCGTTTCAAACATAGATGACAATGACCTTTGCCCTAAGGTGGCGACTTTTCACTCATTGATATATTGAATCCATCATCTATCCAAACATCGCTGAAGGGGTTGGGAATTTATTCACTTATTGACCTCTTTAAAGGTGCCTTTCCATGAAAAGATTTCAATAGAAAAAGAGCCCCTCAAAAATAAACGTCTATTTTCGAAAAGGAATAGCGTTTATTATTTCCGGTGAATTCGAAATTCGGTGGTATAGTTCGAAATTCGGTGGTACAATTTGAAATTCGGTGGTATGGTTCGGAATTCAGTGGTACAATTTGAAATTCGACGGTATAATTCGAAATTCGGCGGTATCAATCGAAATTCAAGCGAAAATCGACGATTCATACTAGTCGAGCACTCAGAGTAATTGGTTTCGATTATGAAAATGAGGTATTTAGATTGGAATATACAACGGCAGCTAATAAACATGAAGAGTCGAACTTGAGCTGTAACATCGAAGTTCGAGCTCGAACTTAATTTTTGCATTTGAGCTTTTTTTCAGTATTAGTATTTTTAGCTGCCTATAAATCTCAACATNAAACTCAATTTTTGCACTTGAGCTTTTTTTTTCAGTATTAGTACTTTTAGCTGCCTATAAATCTCAACATTTATTTGGATGGCAAATCGATCTAGTTGAGACCACTACCCTCGACATCATCGTATTGAAGACATGGGTTTAACGCTGGAATCATACTGTACATGCTCGGATTATCGTAGACACTAGCAACACAACGCTTCATATTCTCCTCATTTAATGCAACGAATCGTTCTGGATAATAGTCTGGATCGAAGTAAGGTATGATGCCTGAAATACAAAGGCAAATTTGTGAGATAGGACGCAAATCAATGTTGCCTTAACTATGAACGATTCCTCTTGTATGAAAAGTTGAAAAAGCATATAGAGCTATCAAGTCACTTAGAGCCAAAAATGACTACTTAGAGCTACGTAGAGGCCCTTTAAAGCGAATTCCACAAACCTGCATATGAAGCCGGAGCGCATTCGCATGGTTCCGGTTTCCATGTCGTTGCCCAATTCGGTTGATAACTGAGATTGTAGTGCATCATATCGAATTTTTGTGGCATATCTGAACTCGACATAAATATTGCTTAGTTTTATTATTTCTATTCATAAATTTTAATCCGGCCTTAGGCAACAACATATCATCGAAATTGACTTGATTCAATTCCTATGACCAATGTATTTCTGTCCTCGAGAAGGTGTGTTTCTAGTTTATAGGAGTAGCCAGAACTAAACAATCCTACCTCGAAAATCGTATAGTTAGAAAAAAATAGATCGAGCTTAACAAATAAGGGACTCAAGGCGTAGAGTTCCGTGGTCATCCACTTTCTGGAAAATGGAGCTGGACTATGTCCGGAGTATTACTGAAAAACTTCAGTGTCAATTTCTGGTCCTCAAATCAAAACGCAACTGAATTTGTTAAATTTCCTCGCCTCTACGAAGCACTTACCTCTTCGAAAGGTATATATATAAAGAAAAACTTGCCTCCTTATGTCCTATCAGCCTATATGACCATCGTTATCATTGTGCTTATCACTCTTAGACACCACCTAGATAACTGCAACATGACAAATGAATAATGCATTGCAGCACTTACCTTTACATGAAAGTAACCGCTGTTCTCCATATGGGACTCCGAAATAGTTGCAGAACCATTTGAATGCCTTGATTCGACGACTCTCGCCTGGTCCACCTGGATCATTTCCATCTTCTCCACCACATTCATTGTTGATGATCAAACTTGTTGGTCCAAAGATTGGTCCTTCATAACCAGCCGCCCTGTTCACTGGTCCAGCATTCCACAATCCTGCAAAACAAGCTCTTTAGCACCTATTTTCGAGCATATTTCTGTACATTCATTAAATTGTTTTAAGTATTATACTACTCTGGTATACTGAGTAACATATATTACTTATTCTTGCAAGCGACCGCTATTCCCCCACCCCCACATCAATCAAGGGAGAGGTGCCCTGCAGGAGAGGTTTTGATGCAAATTGCGCAGCTTGAAGCAATAAGGAGCTGTTAAACGCAGCAAAATCATATGGCCGATCGCATTTCTTCGATTTGCCAGTTGCATACAAAAGATGTTGAGTTACGGCTAATTGAGCTTATTTTTATTTTATATAATCATAAAGAGTAAATTAAATAAACGAGTCACTAACCCATAATAATATCGTGCATGGCTGGTTTCGGTGGTTGTGGAGTCATATAGAACCATAACGATGCAAGTATCGCAAGTGGTGGATCCATTTTTGTGAGAACTAAATTCGGTTCCGCTAGAAGATTGACGTTGATTCCTGCACTTTCGAGCCAATTTTGGAATTGACCATAATTGTAGTTGTATGAAATCTATAAATCGAAAGAAAAATGCAATGGAATTTGCAAACTGCAAATTTTGTTGCACAAATTGCTTGCAATTTGCAATATTCCCGATGTGGTTAACATGCATTGTTCATTCATTCATTCGTTTCATAACATGTCCATATTGCAATTGTTGTATCATCAAACAAGGTGATTCCATGCCAGCGATTTTCAAATCTCTCTAGAAGCAGCTAACATGAGAAGCTCTTTTCTAGAATCCTACCCATCAGGATATTCTCAAAAGCTTTCAGCAAATAATTAAATATATCGAATAATACGTCCATATTTCCAATGATCTAACCCACCTAAATAAACCTTCTACAATGGATTCATTTTTATATTGTTGAGCAAATGCGATTTTACACAGCATATTATGATAACATGCTATGTATATCAGCGCATGCACACGTATATGTCTATCTGTTTGTCTGCCTAATAGCTTCAGCTAAGGAACAACCGAAAAACATAGATGAACTCATCTATTACTCCGCATCCTGACTAGCCAAGTTATTTTTTCAGTCCCTTAAAGTCCGTCGAATTGAAGTATTTTATAAGTATTAGAATAATTTTTTGCTAGCCGTTGATTGATGANGAATTGAAGTATTTTATAAGTATTAGAATAATTTTTTGCTAGCCGTTGATTGATGACATTTTAACGATCTCATTAAATAAGTGCCAATCGAAAAATACAATTTGCAACTTGGACGGAATGAAGAAATTAAACCTAAAGTACTTAATTATAGAGTTGCATCGAAATAACAGAGATATTCTATAGGACAAACCTGAAGTGCACCTCTACCAAAATAGCAACCAGTATAATAGCCACCAATTGGTTTATCACTACCTTCACATGGATACCAATAAGTGATCTCTGGAGATGATGAGCAATATCTGAAAATTCGAAAATGAAATTGAAAAAACTGAATTGAAAAAATCTTCGAGTTAAAGAGAGTCTATGGTATTTCGAAGGTGATCAAAACGAGTCCATATTTATGTAATGGAAGACGATCTGCATCGGTCATTTATGTATGAATATTGCGATGGTAGCTTTCATCTTTTAGTGCGATGTGTGCTTACCAGGAAGGTGAATCGTTGGATTGACTCAATTTCACTTATTTCCTTTCACTGATTCACTCAACTCATATTAAGCAAATGTTTTCAATCGGCTGATTAGCTTATCAAATGATATTTCATGGTTGGCTTATTTATCCTTTTCGCAGCCATCGAATTATATGAATTCCCCTTGGTGAATGATATCATGCGCTAATTCCCATTGCATTATGCTATCTTCAGAAATCATCAATATGTGTCTATCTAGGTCGCTATAGTTGCTGACACTGCTACTGATAGCTAGGCTTCATGGTGATAGTCATTGACAACTCACGCTCTCAAAATACGAGCATTCCACTTGCTCAAAATTTGGCCCTAAGATCTAAAAATAAAAAAACTCAGACTTTCAGAGTAGCGCATCGAGAATATTTATCTATTTGTCTACTTATTTATTTA
>JAARMF010004808.1:0-13746 GCA_022844705.1 Toxascaris leonina
TCAATCAAGTGATCAAGTGAAGTGAAGGATTATTGAGCAAAAGAAAATTAGAAAACAAATTGACGACTCAAGTTTTCTGATTAAGCAGAATGAGCTAAAAGGGTCAAATACCATGCAAGTTTGATCAAACTCTTTAGAAAACGTTATTGGAAAAGGACACTTCCGTTCGAAAAAAATCTATCAAGGAGTAGTCCCCTGTCCCCTGGCGCTTACATATCAAAGCCAATGACGAAAGACAGCCTTTAAGATTTCGACCTAATCATTCGACTTTCTTAGGGAAAGACGCCATAAATGAAGTGGAAAGATAAGCCACTCTTGCGAATGCTACGCATCGCATCTTTTCACTTCTTCGTTCCAACTCTTTAGTCATTTTTCATCATAAGCGACAAAATGGCTGCATATACAATTTTAGTTCATCAAAGATATTCACTGAGGCGAATACAAATGTTTCCTCATGATATATGAAAGAAAAATTACGCTTAATCGCTTTTCACTGCTAAATGTTTTGTTGAATTATGACGTAGATTGAATAAGGAATCGACGCGAGAAAAGTGGTCAGCTCTCTGCAATAATATCGTTTTATAAAGTATATGGCAAAATTATAATCGTCTCACTGTTGAGCCACGTAAAAACATACGTGAGAACTAGCAGGGTGGAAGGTTTTTTCTAGGTGAAACGCATTGGATGTAGTTGAGCGTAGCTCTTGTTTTACGAACATTCTGGATGTTGCGGCAGTTCATCAGGTGTAAAATAAGTCAAACACGCTGTCGCTCTCACATTTTAGACGATTTCAATGAAAAAAATTTTTAGTGGAAATTTAATGCAACGTACGGAATGGCAGAAGGCTGTCGTGTGAGCAAAGCTACATAATTACTGAAGGCAATTAAGTGCACCTTCTCGTTACTTCGACCAAGAGCATGGCATTTGCCTCGACCGCCATCGACGTCTGACATTAAGCTCTGTTCGGCCTCATAAAAGTGCACCATCTGAAGACAATAATCAGCACCCACACCTTTCTATCAGGAAACTAAGAGAAAAACGACTGAAAACGGCAACAACACACTACTTGAACTTCTTCAGCTGTTATCACAATAGCGCAACTTGCTGACAATTCCTGCACCTGATGTCCAACAAATTCTAACTGAGACGTTCACAACTACAGGGATTCTCATAGCTTTAGTGTCCTTTGCAAAAGTCTTAACTCAATCAATGTTTCGGCAATAACCGTAAGCAAACTTCCATGAGATGCAATATATGAATATTTAGCTAGAGGAGCATTCAAAAACATTAACATTTACGTAACAAACCAAACATCGGCCAAAAAAGTAGCAATTTTGCACCTATGCTACTCGATTATATATTCAATGCCTACCCTCTCGCCATCCAATAAGCAACCATTAAAGAATCGCAGGCCATCAGAAAGAAAGTATGGAAACGAGAAACGTGTCACAGATATTAATAACATTACATAAGATAAGACTTTTGAAAACAGAAAGAAAACTACGATAAATGAATTTAAAAAAATTGAAATGCTAACTTCAGCACTTCCTACGACGAGTCGATTGCTTTCTTCCGAGAAACTCCAACAATCGCGAAGACAACCTTTCGCATCATGCATTACCTGCAACCTCAACTATCTGCCACTAATCCCATGCAATATAACGAGCAAATGAACTCAACAACGCGCTGATAATAGCCCAACTCGGTCTGTTTCAACTCTGTCTATTGCTTTTTCTCGTTTTGTACTGTCTCTGTTCTGGTGATTTCTGCTCTCAAAATGCTTCGAAAACACAATTTCTCCTTTAATATATGGTACATCACAGCACCACCTTGATTAATGCTCGGGAAATACTATCTAGAACTTCACGTCACCCTCTTTCAATCAGCAAATAAGCCGCTCATTAATCGCTGCATTTCACTTCGCTTCCTTCTATCTCGGCCAAAAGGGATAAGAGTGACCTCCAAACCATTTGATGTGCGAATGCTTTATTTTTGTGCTCGTATGGCTCCCTTTTCTATGAGAAATCTTCCAGCATGGCTCCATTTCAGTTAGCAATTTTAAGAGTAGTCTCACTATCTATAAATTGGGATATTAATAAACAAAATGGATACGAATCAATCGAGTGAGATTGCAATAAAATAAACAATGAGTTCCACCACTTGCATAACAGCTAAACCACCTTTGTCACACTACAATGCTAGCAATTTCTACCAATAATACAACGTTCAAATTTTAGACTACTGTTGTAATTCAGTCCATAAAGTGTTGTAAGACATACCACACTCCTAACTACCAAACTACTATATTCACTTAAGAAATTTCCTCTGTCAGAAAGTGATCAAGCACAAATTAATTCCCACAGATTAAGACGGCATTCACTTACCTACTTGTTCAACTATGAGCACACCAAGCTTATGCATACGTGGCTATAACAGCTCAGGCAACTCAATATACCGTGGTTATAACAGCTTTGTTACAAATGACGAACGACTGAACGGTAGCGGACGTCATAACATAGAGGATGCATGCATTTCTCGACTCCAGCCACGCCAATGCGAGGCCAGTTATTTCGTCGCCCGTACCCGACATTACACCGTCGACCACTGTCAGCCATTTGGTGGGTCTTAAAGAAGAAATCGATCAATCAATTCTTGACCTCTAGGGACAGTTGATGCAAAAAAAGACGCCCACTCGAACATATATGACCCAATTTGACGCATAATCAGTACAAATTCCAAATGTGGGAATGGGCAAGTGGTGGGAAACTGATGCGAGGGAATGAGTGCTGGTGTATGCTCACCCACTAGACGATCGGCGCAAGCATGTGGTCACGTGCAGCAAAAAACGAGCACAATCATGAGCATGGTACAGCAGACAAAAAGTGCAACTATCGAGCTATTTCCGAAGATGTAAGCGCCAATTCATATCCGAAAGGAGAGGAAAAGATAGGAAGAATGTAACATCTGCGACCCTCCTCCGCCCATCCCCTCCCTTCCTCAAACACAAAATTTGTTGACTTCTTTAACAAATGACAAAAAGATAAGTGATAAGAGTGAACTAACTTTTCTTTTAAAACGTTGCCACAGTGATAAAGCAGTGATGAGTCGGAGAATCCGATGGCAAAATGTTGCAAAGACGAATGCAATGCAACTGCACACGCTCGAGGACAGCGTGTGACGCCCAATAGCGGACATGCTCTCATCACATGAACACAAAACGGCGCCTCCTTTTCTATTCGATCCAATTGCCACAACTTAACCAATGAATTTACTCCTTCTTCGTCCTCCTAAAATCACATCGTTAGGCAAACCTTCCCCGTAGATAAACCAATTTCATCCAAAAAATCTCCTACATTTCTCAGTACGAATCAGATGCTTTCTAATCAATACAGTCATCCTTGCAGGCGCATCTTTAAAACCCGCAGCGTAAGTAACGATTGCCGATTCGTTGAATGCAGCGATGGAATCTGGTGCAGCCTAAGCAAGCTCACAAACTCAACTCATGTGAACCGAAAATCACTGATAATCCACATGACAAAATTGTTAGTAAGCTCGTTGTTATTTCAAATATTTAAATCGTGACTGAACCTTCAGTGAAGGACGGATGCTAGCAAAAATTCAGCCATCGAAAGAAAATTTCCTACTCAAAAGACGACAGTGATACTTTGGTACGGTGTCAGATTGTTCGAAGTCGGAAATTATCTGTGAAATTAAATGCGAAATGCAGTAATTTTTTTCATCTCATTCCAAGGATACGCCCTATCTAGTCACTCAAACAACTCAAGTAACTTATAAAGACGACGTTCGCTCCCCAATCACCACCACCACCACCACTTTCCCAGCGTTATTCAATCAAACTTTACCATCTCAATTCAACTGCCATTAGGCTTTTTTATGTTGTTGAGAGATCAAATATCCTTCTCTACCTAGACCTATTAGGAAATAGAAACTTGCAAAAAGCAAAATTCTCACAAAGTACAAAAGTATAACGAAAATGAGCAAAACAAGCACCTACCCCCACCGTTGCAAGCACATTGCCTGCTAAGGCGATCGATGCTAGTGAATGTTTATGCGCTATCCAACAATATTCTTGCATTTTTCGTGAAAGCTTAAAAATTGCCCCACCTGGTTCACCAAATAATGTGAAACCATCACCCGATTGTGAGCAACATGCCGCGAGATTCTGAAAAAAAAAATTTTTTTTCTTCCAAAAAAAAAACAATCACGCTGATAAGCAAAGAAAAACACAAATTTATCATTAACGAATCTACTGCTATCGAAACAGCAATTAAATCACTGAAGAATTTACACGAGGAATTGTGAAGAAATGTGTGAAATCCAATTAGTGGGCATAAAAAAATTCATATATTTTCGTACCGAACTTAATTTCTGTTTTCCAAAACATAATTGCATTCGAATTGAGAGATTTTATTTCCACAAAATTTTCTACTTTTCCACCGAATCATTCGACCATTCNCGCATCATTCGACCATTCATTCCATCAAGTAATTAAACGCATATCCTGAACATCCTGAACAAACATAAGCGAATCATGCACAATTGATAGCAATTAAAATAAATACTCTGACGTACTTCGAGTCCTTTAAATTTCTCTTTGGAATTCGTTGGATCCATCACACTACGTTTCTCGAAAAATGTGAACTGCCGCCAACCCAGCTCGACCAGAGACATCTCTGCTGAAAAAAAAGAAAAAAAAGACTGCATTACAGTCTTAGATTCAAAAAAAAAAAAATGCATTGTGTCGAAACATTCCACGCTTCGNAAATGCATTGTGTCGAAACATTCCACGCTTCGAAGATATTACCGAGAGGTGTTCAACAATGATGCCATCATACACGTTGTGCTTGAATGGCGATTTAGAAAAGCCGCAAACAGATGAGATGGAAAACGAAATGAAAGACAACAGATGGCAGGCAATGGAAAGTAAGAAAAACCTAGGCGGGTCGTTGATGCTCAGCGCTTCTTCTTGTCTAAGAAGGCAAATGAAGCAGCAGAACATAGTCGACATGATTGGCAGAAAACTTTTGCACATTCTACGGTTTCTAGAGGTCAAGTTGTTCCACTTTACCTCCAGAAGTGGAGAGTTTAGATACTAAAGAAACTCAACGTCGAAACGGATAGTAAATTCAAACAAAAAAAAAAACGAAATGTGATCCCAACTGCAGAAGTCGTGTGCAGAAATGAGTCACGATAAGATTTTGTAGGTTAGCTGAGTTGGATAGGGAAATAACGCGTATAAATGACCGAATGTATTGTGGCCTAGATGATGGTTCAGTCTCCCACCCACACTCTGTGGGTTAAAGAGTGGTGACAGATGTGAACCGCAAGAAACGCAAAATTTGGAATCGTAACACATGACCGACTAGCGCTAATGAATATAACGATGGAATGCAACAGTGTTGGCGAGCATCGAAATATGGCATACTTTAGAGGATAATGTGATGAAAAATCTGCTTAATGAACTGTTCAACTTTACTCCCACCAAGTGGAACTCCTAAAGAAGCTGTCAAAACACTAAAATGTCAAGNTCCATCATTATATGTCGCTCTCTTTCGAATGTTACCAGTGGAACTCCTAAAGGAGCTGTCAAAACACTAAAATGTCAAGAGCATTTGCCCGACTCCGACCTTCCGATATTTCGGCGATGAATTTTTTAATATTAAATTGCTCAGCGCAAAATTCATATGGAATTCCGCGATACCGCTTCCAACCATTTTGATCGATCGATTTCTAATCGCCAACATTTGTTTATGCTCAAGTTTGGCTCCACACGATTCCAGCAATTTAATTCCGGCCTTTTCGTCATCCATTCTTAACCAACCGATAGAAAATGAGATGTTGATTCAGTTTGATTGATTGAATTTTATGAAACGCCAATTGGCAGCAAAAATTAGAAAACCGCAAAATTTTTAAACAAAACACTACATAAAATTGAAAAAAAGTTGGAGTTATTACTGGAATGCAGACGATGCATCCCTCGGATCTCGGCAAAATATCATTGATGATGAATCAAAAGCGTGACGATAACCGCCTCTAACAAAAGCAATCTACCTCAATTTTCTGCTCAATAAGCCTAATACAACTATATCAAACGATTAAATTTGTCTCAGGAGTCCATCCGCATAGCAGCTTCAATGGGTATCTGGAGCCGGAAGTGAAGAATAAATATAGTTTACTAGAAGCAATCTCATTTGAAAACATCGCTAGTGAATATATTTTTCAATTTCGAAGATAAGTAGTAATGCGATGTGTGAAACACATAAATCGTTCAAGGGAAAACCACGACAAAGATTTGCATCAGTTGATAAGAGATGAATTTTATTTGAAACAACAACAATACAAACAATAAACACTCTCAAGATAAGGCTGAAATAACTTAGAATAAATACTTCACTGCAATAATCACTTCAATTAGACCAATCGAAAACTTTGAAGGCATCGTCCATATGGGCAGCACCTACAAAATTCACCAACAACAGCAATAACAATATCAAGCCAAAACTAGTAAAAAAGCAACTGAAAATCTATGACCATTTATTTAGGTCTTTCGAATGCAATCACAAGCTACAAGCCATGGAATGAAGAATACTTCAAGTGTAATTCTGAAACAACGAATCAAGGACCACTTTCAATACTTTAGAACCATCCTTAAACAGCTTATGAGAGCAATTCGTTCCATCACACGAAAAAATCAGCTGCAGTACTGAAGTATTTATGAGCATATGAAAGAAAAACAACAAAATCGGGAAAGATCCTTCGTATCGATTTCTGCTCAACGTTTTTTATATAAACACGGTTGCAACTTCAAACCCAACGGACGCTTCTGCAACACTTTGCCAATCTTCTTGAACTCCATCATGAGGAAATAACCATCACCCGTCAATCGCTTAAAAACAATATGAAAGTCGACAACACAAACGATCATTGAAACAATCTGCTACACTGAATAAGATTTGTCCTTTTTTATTATAGTTAAAGTTTCGAAGCGAGAAGGAACGGATCTAGCATTTTAAAGACTACAATCAACGTAGATGATGAAATAATCTCGTGTAGTTTTTTTTTTGGCTTTTCCAATCTTACGAAAAAATAGTCTTGAAAAAAAAATGAATGAAAAAAAAATCGAGGTGGAGCTAAACGAACTCAGGTGCAGAATATGAAGCTTACAAAGCTATTTGTGACAATTAACGAAACATATAGTGCATCAAAACAGATTACAAATGATGGGGAACTCGTCGAAAGCTATCAAAGAATAAGCATGAGTGAACAGCTGCTGTCCTCGAGAAAAAAAAAAAACAAGCACAAGAATAAAACTTCAAAGGAACCTTTTCAATAAGTTCGAAGCCCATTTTCTGAACAGCATAAAGAAATTGTTTGACACTCGTGAAACGACTCGCAACCTCTGCTATTTTCATAAAACCTCTGAAAATGAAAAATATAAATTCAAAATATAAACCATTTATGCATACGTTTACAAAGTACTAGAAGGCAGTCGGTCGATGAAGCCTTAACAAATCTGGCTAAATTCTTCTCTTGAAAAGGAATAATCAGAGGGAAAAAGATAAGCGGAAGAAAAGTGGAATATAGAGGTAGGAGGAGCAAAATGGCGATTGAAGGACACATACTGGTAAAAATCTTTTAAGAGGACCACTGTAGGTTAGAATCACAGTAGGCTCTTTAAGGATGCCGAATATCTTAGATCAAAGGCAAAGACTGACTCGATTTCTCTGCACGAGGACAACTCCAAGGTAATATAAATCAACATAAGCAGTATCCAATCAACAAAAGCTAACTAAACGATTGATAAAAGGTCATGCCAATTGTTTTCTGAGCCAAGGATTTATCTTAATGAAGTCTGTTTTAGGATATACACAAAAAGATGTTGGTCGTTTGCTATAGCATTGAGTGAAAGCAGCAATAATTTTGAGTACAGGGGGAGGCCAAAGGTAATAGAAAAAAAAAACAAAGGCGGCAGTATACCCATTTTTGAGTATACGATTGGCTTCACGGAGGTAATCGTTCAAGTTGGTACCCATAAGTGAGAGGCAAAAAACAACTACATCGACAGCATCCTTTTCAAGCGGTACCTGCAAATAGTTGTTTTTTTTAGTGCCAAATCTAGTGCCATGCATCAATATTCCCACAGCCAAGATCTGTCAAACTCCTCTCCTAAAGATATGCTGAAATTTCCCGCGACTCTCAATGCAACATTTCCCGCGAATTTCAGAATTCGAAATTGTCAAGTTCCCAAAATTTCATCTATATGTAATCTTGATCCTGGCCGATTTCTACCATACTTCTCTCGAAATTACACGAATATCAATCTTCAAAGACTTCAGTACGTAACCATTCGCTAATCTGATGATCCGATTAGTAACACAGGCTGCCAAAATTGATGGCAGTCAGCTTCTGACTTCCCGATGATTCACGAACTGGCATTTCCTTTACTTTCAAGTTTGAAAATTGGTAGTCTCTGAGAGTGAATCGACAAACAAATTCAGGTTTCCGTGGATCCTCTCGATTCTGACAGTGAGTGACCAATTAACACACGTCATTTCCTATGAGTTCGCGGTGTAATATACTCTAATTAAATATATATTACTGGCAGCTAGTGAGGCTATGTCCTGAAAGTGTCTATAGAAAATGCCCTGGAAAATCTGCATTTCCGAATAACTCTCGCACAACTTCCTCCGAAAACAATACCGCCTCATGCAATTAGATTTGTTTCGAAATTAGCAGTCCACTCTCTAGGTTGGCAAAGGAGCGCAAGGAGGGAGGAGGGGTGGGGGGGGGGGGGGGGGGGCGGAACAACAACTGAAAAAAAAGGCAAAGCTATAGAAATTTTCCGAACTCCATGCAGTTATTACTACGCCAAAAAAAAGAGGAGTAAACCACCTTCATAATTACTGTCCCTTGAGAGAGATACAATAGAGCAACTGCACACCGCTAACAAAGAGAAACACAAATAACATAGCAGCCGATTCAGATCGGTAATCAAGCAAGCAAACGTAACCAACTTTCGCCATATTGCATGCTGTAACTCGCTCGTTGAGTGCAACCAAATCGAACGAGTGTACACTCATCGACGATGAAAGTGTCTCAGCAATTTTCGCTTCCCCACAACCCATGTCAGCGATCACCAAATCCTTCTTATTTGCTAATGTTCGTAACCATTGTATCACACCGTCCACTGGATTGAATGGCCACTTTTTCATCTAGAAAAATAAAAATCTTGAAAATGAGGAGGAAACGAGCGAAAGGAATAAGGATTGATAAAATAAATATTTGCGGGTCAATGAATTTTCGATCACATCAGCCTTGCACTATTCTCTAAAACTCCTTTTTTTTAAAGGAATAAAACGTTGAAACACATCTCCTTTGCATGATGGATGGGATCTTTGAAAATCCATTTTCACAAGCATTTCTTGCAGACATCAACCCCATTAAAAGCTCTCAACACATAAAATCATAACTCGGCCTTCTTACTCACTTTATAACACAACATCTTTAGTTAGCTCCAACTAATAAAACATAAAGTCACTAAAAACAGCTTTTAGCCAATATAAGCAACAAAATACCTCTACATAGCACAACGCTGTCTCACGTTAGATCAACGCTGACACACTTTTACGCATCGATCAATGCTGACCACACCATACGGCGATGGACCGACAACCATTAGCATTGCAGAGATACGAGGTGAGAGTTCAAGAAAAAAAGTTCCAGAGCCCCTCGCCAGCTATATCCAGTAAGCTTATTCAATTCTCCGTCCAATGAATGTCTCAGAGATTCATCTAATGAGCGCATTGTCAGAAAACTTTCGCAAAACGCTGGTTTCCGGCAAAAACATCAATTGCCGTGAAATCGTCTTGATGCACACAGGTTTTGAAATGAGAAGAACCTGGCTACGATATCCTTGATGATATATCTCGAAAGCGAGTGGATCTTCTCGAAACATTTTCATCGCTTCTTCTCCACTGCTCGTATAGAGTTGTTCGTTTATAAAACGGAATCGTGCTGATTTCAACTTCTGTTGTGCCTCGACAATCGAGTTGCCATTATGGCTCGACGTTGGAAGTGTATTCACTCGCATATGCACATCCTTCTTCTTTTTACGTCTCTTTTTTTTCTTTCCTTTCACCGTTGCTTCTCCATTCACAAGTTCCTTCTTTTCGGCATTCTTTGCTTCTAAAAATGATAACGTAATGAATTTGATAACCAATGATAAAATGATAAAATAACCAAAAGACATAATGAATTTGACGTTTTTGTCCATCACAAACATCGCTGTAAATCTCTCTCCGCAAAAGCATTGCAAATATTCAGAAAATTTGCTTGTCTCTTCAAGTAAAGTTCGAGGTTTTTCACCAAGAATTATGTTCCAACTTTTTTTTAACGTATTATGTGCGAGAAAAATTGCAAGCGCCAATTCTAGTTTGCGCATGCGGAATTCAAACTCAACGCTGACTCAATAAGAGTCAGTGACTCAGCACTGCGGGAGGGAGGGGAAGGGCGAGAAGGGGATTCAAGGGGAGAGATAGGAAGGAGGAAAGATTAGCAGTAATAATTTCAGCCACATAACGACATTAATTTTTTTTAAAGATACGCCTCAGCATTGGGGTCGAAAGCCTAAACTGCCACAGAAAACAATTAAGGCATAGCACAACGTGCATAGCTAATATCCTTCCTCAGTTCCCATCCTTCTAGAGTCTATAGATGGGGTATACGTAAAGCTGCTAAACTTTCGAGTAGAAATTCTTAAAAAAGAGGAATGTGGAAAGAGAACAATGGCTTACTTCCAAAAAAGTGATATTTTCAAAAAGATAAAAATATATCCAACAAAATATAAAAATATGGTCAACAAGACCGACAGAAATTCAGCTGCGCATATTAACTGAACAAAAAATACTTTATTGGGAAAGAAGGTAAGAAAGAAAGAGGAAAAGAAATAGTAGCAAGTAAAAATATCACGCCAAAGAGCATCGTGGCTTATCTGAAGCTAGAGAAGCGAGAGAAGGTACTCACGCATGGCAATAACGGTCAGCATCGTTTCCGAAGAAAATACAAAGAAAGATATGAATCTTTGACCATTTGGCTATATACTTCACATCACCTGCTTTTGCAAAACGACTCTATCTGCCTTAGGTGAATGTTTCCGTTCACTACAGCAACCTCGTTCCCCCGCCCTCCACCTGAAAAATAATCAACGATTACAAACAAAATTACCTTCTTCCAGTCGACGTTTTCTCTTTGCCTCTTTCATCGCCTTCTTCCTCACCTTGTTCCGCCATGGACGTCGCACCCGTTTCAATGTCTTAAATGCCTCCGTTTTAAGGAAATCTAACACTTCATGTGATCAGTAACAACTGTTCAATAGGAAAAGGCTGTGTTATGCTCAATGCATCAATTGAATATTTATATGAACTATTGCGCTAAGTTGTCTGAATTCTCCAAAGAAGACTGCTCATAGAAGCAAGTTTTTAATGTCATTAATACATACATAATCATAGGGAAATTAGCCTTCAGATCACAGACTTAATACGAATTATAACCAAAATTAGATACGAAAGTGTTAAATTCATTCACTTCCGCGGTCATTATTTGGTTGCTGAGATTAAAGAATTTTCAGAGAAGAGTATATTGGGTTGTAACCGGCGAACCATACCACGCATGAAAAGCTTCCAGCTTAATACTACTATTTGGTGAATAAATACTACTGTAACAGATAAGTGAATAATTTTTGTAAACAACACCTACTGTATCGCTTCTAAGATTCATATGACCGTCGGAAGTATTTACACAACATAAAATTATTCTGCAGCTAACACACTCCGGAACTGTTTCTTAGGCGAAACGTACGAGTTGTTTCTTACTGAAACTGTGCAGATGAGTGGAATTAATACCCTCTTGTTCTTAATAGTTATTTGCACACGAAGTCCTAGTAGGGATCTTTCCAATTGCGCATCACATCAAAAAAATAAGCGGAGATGAAAATTCTTTCTCATACTTTAACTGCTACATCGTCATGCTTTTTCGCATTCGCAGTATTCTCCGTCACGGCATGCTCACATCTTGATCTCTTCGCATCCCCTTCTTCCTCGAGCGATCTGGTTGCTTTCCTCCTCTTACGCCGTATATCTTTTGATTCACCGTCCATATATTGCAGAAACACTCCCGAAAATGCTGTGTTAGAAAAAATGCAGGTAATCTTGCAATATTGCTGCACAATAAATATAGCACAAAGAATGCAATCCACTCGATAGTAGGAACGCTTTTTAAAAATTTCTGCTATATACATCGGTGCACATTTATAATTCTTGGGCGATGGTTTACTATGATAGCCTAATAAGCTCAATGTTTTAGCCATCGAGCGAATGCTTCAACAGCTATTCGCATTTCCCTTACTTTCATCTCATCATTTATTTATTCGAGCTCCAACTTCAATAATAAACCCCTTAGGCGATAATACGAGGTGAGAAGCAAACATTAGCTACAACGACTTGGAGATTCTTTCTTTTTCAAGTGAATTTCTGTAGTAATGTAATTCGTCCTTCTACTGTAGACTAGCGTCGCGTTCGCTTTATCTTCCATATTCACATGAACTTCATATACACCGTTCAAAAATTCAACAACCTCACAAATCCAATCGATTCGTGCGCGGCATGCAGAAGAAAATAAATAAATAAATGAGCGGTTGGCGGAAATAAAAGTGGAGGCGGATGGAAGCCCCAATTTCAACCAACAGCGATCATAAGGAATTTTCAAATCAAAAACGACAGAAAATCTCTCCGTAAAGGTTTTTACAAATGCCGCATTTCTTCACTTATTACGCACATATTTTGTGATATTCAAAATTTCATTAATTTCTACTCAATAACTAATCGTTCAATGGTATCAAGCCAACAAGGCGTAAGGCAGCGGAAGTGAAAACAATTGAAGGCAACACCGAATGATAAATCTCTTTATTTTAACGGTTGAAAAATATCCGAAAACAATTTTAATTGATAACAAATCAACAACCAACCGGCACGAAACCACAACGGATGCGACAGCAAGAAAACAACAGGTACGACGCTTACCCACAACCATATCATCGGAACGGGATTGCATTCAGCAATCCAAACCTAAGTTCCGCAGTTGGTGACACAACAAAACACAGCAGCTTAGCGTACGTAGCTGTTCGCACCTCAGGCAAATGCTTCATATAGTTAGCTTCAAGCCGACAAAAACCGTTTATAGAATTAATGGACACCAAAGATTTTTGCGATATCACTCGTGGAAACCAATGACTGTTGTGCAAGAAAAACGCAGACCAACCTCATATCAAGAGACACTCTGCAGATCAGCGAGCATTCTGCTCATATCTATACACGAAGCCTTTCTTAACTAACCTTTTCTTCCGAACTAAAACCAGTCCTCCTATATCACGACTAAACAGGACCACTTCTCAATATTTTCGTCAGTGCTGTCTTCTAACGTGGGTGTTTATCTGCAGAACTTCAACTGCACAGATGTTTCGTTTAAAAAGTCAATTCATCAAGAAGCCTCCACTCCATATTAGTGAAGAGAAAGCCTCTAAACCCTCTATTCCTGCAACCGTAGCTGAGTACAAGAAATGCAAGCAGCACACCCCTGAACTACTAACAATGTCCGATCCGTCAAACATAGAACACTCATTGCTACATGTCATATCTTCATGTAGATCTATTTTTGATGATACATATATAT
>JAARMF010004821.1:0-10033 GCA_022844705.1 Toxascaris leonina
AAAACAAAATACCCTCAGGGGATCTAATAAAATCTCCCCCGTAATTCGGCAAATTTTAGCTATATTTTAGCTTAACATATGAAGAACATATCAATATTCATTAATGTCGCATATAAAATAAAATCACTGAAAATCTACTTGATGAGGTTGAGGCATTAGCCCAATATTTAAGCTAATGAAGGTATGTAGCTTCAAATGTTAGCTGGCTATCGAATATTGACTTGTTCAACATTGATCACAAATAAAATATAAAAATTTCACTCTTAAATAATAATAGCAGATTTCTAATTTGTAAATATATGAAGTGATAAATTTCACTCATCAGTTATCATTTAGTGGAAAGAGTTTTCGGCAACGAACGATTAGGATTTCGAATCGAAAATGATAAGCAATAAATTTTTCTGAGATTCTATTGATTTAATCGCAGCTCTGCTTGAAAAATCTTCAACGAAATAGCCGAATTTCAATTCCTTACACATTAATAGAGTTAATTTTTGAGATGCTAGGAAACGATTGGGTTCGATGCATCCGAAGGATATGGTTCTATACCTCAATTTATGGTTTTTTTTTTTTTGAATAGACCACCTTGATGATCGATCGTCGGGTATTTCCCCTAGATATATTACCTACACGGGTGGGAATTTTATTTTTATCTCCTTCATGAGTTTATCTGACAACACACGGGGAAAGTTTTACTTCTGATACTAC
The DNA here is from genome assembly GCA_022844705.1 of Toxascaris leonina. Taxonomy (NCBI): domain Eukaryota; kingdom Metazoa; phylum Nematoda; class Chromadorea; order Rhabditida; family Ascarididae; genus Toxascaris; species Toxascaris leonina. The sequence goes on from JAARMF010004821.1 coordinate 709, forward strand.
CATGTACCAATGAAGTTTCCCATTATTGTATTTACTTGAAATTTAAGTCGATTTAGATGAATAAATAAATGAACAAATAAATAAATAAATAAATAAATAAATAAAGTAATTAAATAAACAAATAAATAAATAAGTACCACAGTTCAGAACTTCCACTCAGAGATCAGTGATTGACAATTGCTATCAAGAACTAACCTATTGAAGAATCATCTTTGTTTTCGTTTTCGATGGGTTAACAAGAGAGATCAAATTTACAACGAGATAAACATACCTCAATCAAATATCCCCCTATCTGTCTCTATCTTAAAACTTATTTGCTTTTAAAAATTTGAAGTGAAAAAAAAATGGAAAAAAGTAGAAAAAAATAGATAGAAATTGATAGAAAAATTTGATAGAAAAAAACTTGAAAAACGAAATTGTCCTGTATTTAAATTCCTTTTTATTCTTCTTAATAATTTCTCTACCCAAAAGTAATCTCGGGCAAATATTTTGCCCTGAGGGGATTTTGTTGGAGGTGAAAAATTAACCACTAAATAGGTGAATTCAATAAGCAAACGAACGCAATGCTAGTGTTAATATATTGTAACAGAACAGGTGATGCATTTTCTTTAGTACGCTTTTGTTTTTACAACAGCATTGCATTCGTCGAGATTGCTAGAACTTACAGAGGTATATCGCATTCAGTTGATTATTTGGTCTTCACGTTGTGATGTGTTCATCTTATTTCTGTTGTGGCCAATTGCACGTAACTCATCGCTAATCGACAACCTCTTAGATTTTGTATTCAATGTTTTTAATTCTAGGTCAAAAGGGGAATAGAAAGAGGCAGGATATTGCCAAGGGGGAAGTGAGGGGGGGGGGGGTAGGAGGAGGGTTGGGGGGAGGTTCATTGGACAAGGAAAATATCTTAGAGGAAGGCTACGAGACTCTCCAGTAGAGGGATTCTTCAAGCAGAATATAGAGTCGATGTTTCAAAATAATCAAAGGCTGCGGCATAAATGTTATTGAGGTGGAGTGATCCCAGAAGATCCCAGAAGAAAGAAAAGAGATCCTCTTGCTAGACGTTATAAAGAAGCATTCTCTATTGACGAAATCTCGAAATGGGGAGTTGAAAAATGGAACTTGAGTGGAGTTCTCTCCAATGATAGCAGGGTGATTGGGTCAGTGATATGGTGATAGGGTCGACGATAAGGTGATAGGACCGAAAAAGGGTGGGAGGGCGGACGATATGGTGATAAGGTGGAAGAGGGGGTGATAGAGCAATAGGCTCGATGGTAGGGTCATAGCGCGGAAGACAGAGTGATATGGCCGATGATAGGGTGATAGTGTCAATGATAAGGTGATAGGGTCAGTGATAGGGATCCAAGGTAGCATGACAGAATGATAAGTATTTTCGATGATAGGGTTGACGACTTCCAAAGAAAAAACCTTCTATTTCCTTAATTATTTTCCAACATCTTCTTCATCAATTACTTATTTTAATTAAAAAAGCATTCAGAAATATTTGTATAATTTTTATCGCACTTTACCAATAATTTTTTAATTGCTTATTATTGAAATATACTTCGCTCTGCTCAACTTTGCTCAGATTTATTCGCGCTTCAAACAATCTTTCCTCAAATGTATATGACCAAACATTGACCTTTGACCCTTGACCCGATATTTGATCTTTACACTGTAAATAAACCCAAATAATTGCTCTTCTTACAGAACATTCAACTGCGCTCTGTATGTATTTTTGATCATATTTCATTGCGTTCTTTTCTCTCCTTGCCAAATTCGTGTGAATTACTCTCTTGAAATTCCTTCCTATATTGGGGAATATAGCTGTAAGAGGTGGATGACATTATTGCCATCGACGGAATGCACCTCGAGAAAAATCCCAAAGTTCACATGTCTCGGGTTTCGTCGTCAGCAACGATGGCGATTTTATCGAGGGTAACCGGATGGCTGAAATGGCGTCAGGTTTCTGGGAATCTTGTGTGGCCGACGAATGCCTCGATGCCTCCAAATGAAAATCTGTCGGAGTGGTGTTCATCTGGTAGGGTTTTTATGGATGAGGATGCTACATCGCCACGTATGAGCCCTGGAGATGAGGATGTTACTTTGATATTTGGGTGTTGATAAGGCATGACCATGTCGTGAATGATGACATCCGGCATCGCTCCAATATCCAAGAAAATACAAGATAGGACAAGGCTTGTTTCTTGTGGGTATATGAGTAGCAACGATGTCGCATCATGGACGACGACGACTCCAAATGATGGATACCGTCAAGCAAAACATGGAAAAGGTTGGCGTGATGAGGGAAGGTGTGCTCGATCGATGAGAAGATGGAGCAGACGTTGCAAAAACGCTGACGCCGGAGAATGAGCAAGGATTAATTGCGTAAGTGAGTGGGAATGATGAATGACCTCAATAGTTTAGTGGTAAAACGTTCGCCCGGTAAGCGAAATGTCTTGGGTTCGTATCCACCTATTGGTCAATGTTTCTGCGGGTCACCAAGAAACGATGATTATCATCGAAGTCTTCGCATAAATAATGGTGTATTTTCTTCTTGGAAAGCCGCATCTGTATTCCGCTTCTGTGATATAATGAATATGTCTACCGCTCACCTTTCTTCTACTCTCAATTCAAAAACTCATATAAAATTCTACCAAATCAGAGGGGGCCTGCTCGCCTGGCCAGCGGGGTGGAGTCACTTATTGGCTACAACAATGCAAAACCACGGGCCTCAGTACCACAATGGAAGCTCATTGTGACGGCAGCGTCATCGACGGTCAATCGATAGTCTGGTCAATCAAGTGATCGAGTGAAATGAGGAAGATAAAGCTAGACGATTTAAGTGTAATGAAATTATTTGAGTAGCGCTATATCACGGGAACTGCAAAAAAAGTCATGATTTATATGCGAATTCATAAGCCTCAGGCGCAATGACTTCCTCAATTTCAACGACTGAGGTCAACCTACCGAAAAGGTCAGGTTCCAATTAGATCGCATCTCTCGAAAAGTCATGTTTCGACAAGAAACCATAAACAACTGTGAGCGAGGGAGAGTGGTCAATTTACATAAAAGGTCAAGTTCCAACTAGATTGCACCTTTCGACAGCTAGGAGGTCATGCTTCAACAGGGAACGATAAACGATCGAAAGGGTGGAAGAGAGGTCAACCTATCTAAAAGGTCAGGTTTCAATTAGATTGCACCTTTCGATAGGTAACTCACTTAAAAAATTTCTACTGAGGCGAAAACTTATTAAGAGCTGCAATTTTCCAAAAAAAAAAATGAATAAATAAATAAATAAATAAATAAAAAATAAAAAATTATTCGACGTTTACTTCCGTTTTTTTCTACTTTGACCTACTATTTGACCCACTCACAGTTGTATTGATGAACTCGCGAAAACAGGTTTCCGATAGTAACCTGCAAGATAGTCGTCGATGTTTACACTAACAAATATAGCGAGTGAGCCATCTTCTTCCGTTATCTCTACCTCTCTCCCCTCCACCCTCCCCCCCCACCCCTACCCCCATCACTTCCCCTAGTCCCTCTCCCCCCGTCTCGTGAATACCACTAGCCTATAATACCTACAAAATCGTTAAAGCAGGGCTCGGTAGCTCAGTGGTAGAGCTTTCGCTTGTTAAGCGAAGAGACTCGGCTTCGATTCCCGGCTGATCTCCCAACGGATCGGCAGAAGGTTGACCATCAGGCGTTCCAGAAACCTGATCAAAATAGTCGTGTGTGGTTGTCAGCTGCATCGATACACGAGAATCGATGAAACTACCTCTGTCTTTGTACCTTTGTATTCTCAAGGCACGTAAATAGTTTGCGTTGGTCATTTCGATGGCTGTTTTCGCTTTTGCTCTTTCCAAAAAGAGTGTCTGCATCGTATGTTGAATTGTATTGATATCATCGATTAGAGTTGTTTATTGCAGCAGTTTACAACAATGCTTAAATTGGGCAATCTTATAACACGAACGTTGCGTACGTCTACGCTTAATTCGACTATTAAGCTTATGGCATCAACTAATGCCACTCCAGGTTTATTTATTTATTTATTTATTTATTCATTTATTCGTTCATTTATTTATGCATCTATTTATTTTTGTATTTACCTATTCATATATCTTTATTTATTCGTTTATTTAGTCTTCAAAATATGTCTTATCTTCCATGAAGTGTTAGTAAATTTTACCAAAAAAAAAAAAAACCTATAAGATTGTCTCATATTTTCGAGGAGTTTGCTTCTTTTGATTGCTTAATTTTCCTCTTCCATATAGTGCAATATAATTTTTTCTATACAATTATTTAGGGCAAGTTGTTGAGTGCCTAATGTGATGAATATTTCAGCAATGGAGATGATTAAAGCCGAAAAAGCTGGTGAAAAGAAAAACGTTGGTCTTGTTCATCTCAATCGACCAAAAGCACTTAATGCTCTTTGTGATCAATTAATGAGTGAAGTTAGTGTATTGGTCACTTTAATATACTGGTCACTACTTTTTTTTATAGAGGTGATCGTATTGGTCACTCCTAACTAGTGATTGAGGCAATTGTAGTGGTCACTCTTAACTAGTGATTAAGGCAAATGTAGTGGTCATTTTTAAGTAGTGATTAAGGCAAATGTAGTGGTCATTCTTAAGTAGTGATTAAGGCAAGCGTAGTGGTCACTATTACTCTATAGAATGACCATATCAATAAGCACTTTGAGCTAAAACTCCACCATTTCATGTGGAAATTAATCGGAAAGTGCCTATACACTACATCCAGATTATTTCCTCGCAAGTTTTCATCTGAATTTCTTTGCAATTCTTTGATGACGAGATGGGAAAATTGAGGTGAGAAAATTCCCTAATTTTTATTCATTTATACTCAAATGTCGAATTACTAGTTGCAATGTATAAGTGTAAGGTTAAAGGTCATTGCATCATAGCGCTAGGGTTTATTAAAAATTCCCATTTTTTTTTTAAAATTTGTTTTATATGCACCTAATAATACCTTATTTAATATTGCTGTCTATGACCAATATTACTGTCTCAGTAAATAAGTGAATAAATAAATAAAAAAGTAAGTAAGTAAATAAATAAATAAATAAATAAATAAATAAATAAATAAATAGTAAATAAATAGTTAAATAAATAAATAAGTGAATAAATAAATAAGTGAATAAATAAATAAGTGAACAAATAAATAAATAAATAAGTAAATAAATAAATAAATAAATATACGGATAAATAAATACATAAATAAATAAATACAGCATTAAAACTTACACTGATCAACAATGAAGCGGAGATATAACAAGAGTCCTCCCACATTTCCTTTCAATTTAAGCGCCATCAGAGTGCCTCAGAGGCAAAAATAGAATACGTCAGCATATTTCATCTGTTATCGAATTCAGTTCAACGATTGAAAATATTGTTTTCAGCTATCGATTGCGCTAAAAACGTTCGATAACGATGCATCAATTGGTGCAATTGTTATTACCGGCTCTGAACGTGCTTTTGCCGGTAACCTTTGACCCCTTTACTCAACTAGCTAAGACTTGTAGCTCATTTCAATTTAATAAAATTACTTGAGATTTTAAAAAAAATTAAAGTCAGCTTTACAATATTAGCTAATAGAATATGGCTTTGATTGCTATATTATTCATCAAGGAAAGATAGTGATAGAAATTTCGAAGATATTTAATTAGCAAATCTTCCAGGGAAAAAAGTTTCTGGATCTCTCATAATAGTTGGATCTCGGTTTGAAAATTTCTGGATAGTACTCTGTTTATTGTTTTTTATTCTCCATAAAACTAACGAAAAAAAAAGAAGAAGAAATAAGGCGAAGAATCTCTTTCAAAATTGCGCTCATTTTCCTTATCTTTTTGCGGATTTCGATATGTAGAGCATCTGATTATGGGCCTATATCTGCGAGTATTTGTGAATTACAGCATATGTCAGTTTATCCATCCTTTCGATAGTTTCAATTCATGAATCATTAAAGTTGTTGGTATTTTGTGCACCTTTTTTAAGCTGATAAACCCTCTATTATGGGCTGGTAGACAACCTATTATAAGCTGATAAACTATTACGTAACCTTCGATCATAGATCTCTAAGAGCAAATCTTTTGATTTATTTATTTATTTATTTATTTTTTGATTGCTTAAAAGAGAGGATAGGTTTTGTTTTCTTCTCTATTTGTTGAGTGGAACAAGTTCAGTGGCGTTGTTGAACGACGGTTTATTTTCGAATTTATTTTCAGCGGGTGCCGATATAAAAGAGATGCAAAATAAGCAATTCCCCGATGTTTATATGGGACGATTTTTGGAGAGTTGGACCGAACTATCACAAATTCGTAAGCCAATAATCGCCGCAGTAAATGGTTTTGCACTTGGTGGTGGTTGTGAATTAGCAATGATGTGTGATATTATATATGCTGGTGATAAGGCACAATTCGCACAACCGGAAGTCAATATTGGAACGATCCCAGGTATATGATGATATATTTGTTTCTATGATGAATTTATGGCGGATATCATGTGGTCGTCCCAGGTTCGATTCCCGGCTGCTATCCCAACGGATCGCCAAAAGGTTGACCTTGTTGCGTTGCAAAGGTTGCGTTCTAGAAATCTGGTCAAAACAACCGTGTGTGGTTGTCAGCTGCATCGATACATGGGAATCGATGAAACTACAGCTGTCTTTGTGTCGTTGTTGTATCTATCATACGGTCACGTATCATGGGGTGCTGGTGATGTTAAACAACTTTTTGCAGATTACATTTATCATCTGGACTATTAATATATCGTTTTTGATTGGAAACCACCCCCCCCCCCCTCCGAATAGTGTCCGTCCGCCGCCTTCTTGCGATACCGGACATGCAACAGAGGTCAGCAACGACCTCTAGCTAACGGCGGTTTTCGTCTTCGATGTCAGATGGTGCGATGCGCCGATCGGATCGTTTATCTCTTTCATTAGATGCAATGTCTAGTCGGGATCAGAGCAATGCAACTAGGGCTTGACCTTTTCGAATACACCCTTGATCGACGAAGAGGGGTATTGTGCATACGCTGAGCCCAAGGGAATTCGGGAACGAGCCAGGGGAATGATGGTATTTATCCTGAATCACTAAACGAGATGTGGCCAAGAAAATAAGAAGAAACATGTTGGAGTTGCTTTCATCTTTGATTTTTCTTCTATTCGCCTAATTGTCTATATCAGTTCAGGTAGCGGAGGTACACAGCGGTGGCCACGTGCCGCAGGTAAATCACTTGCAATGGAGATTTGCTTGACAGGTAATCGCATCTCGGCTCAAGAAGCGAAAGAATGTGGTCTCATTTCGAAAGTTTTCCCAGCCGATCAGGTAAAACAACTGTTGAGTGTTTTTTTGAGGCTCCCTATCCGGAAACGAATTATTTCCGTTGTAAGCTTCATTGATCTAGCTTTGCCTTAACCAATATCTTTCAAAGACGTCGTCTTTAGTCGTCGGCATTGTTCGATATTAGATATTGGCGATAATAAGCGTCAAAACAAAGGTCAAAAGTCAAATATGTGGCCATAAATGGCCGTTACGCTTTACTGCATGTAGTAAATTTCGATTTACCGTGGTGTAATATAAGTACTTGCTTCAAGTTACCTTACAAACTGAACTTTGCCTCAGGCATTGCACATGAGCCCAGCTAGGGTGGAGTTACTTCCCATATTCTCAGAAGTGAAGTGGACGAAAGAATTCGTGAAACAACTGATGAATGAAGTATCAAAATAAGCCAACAACCGTCAGAGAGCTTCACCTATTTCGAAAAATGATTGTCACATCTCTTATTTAGAGTAAGCCCTATACCATTTATGGTATATACTATACCGTATATGGTGTAGTATATACTATATGCAATGTGCAGGTATTGATGACGTCATTCGCTCAGGTTTAGTATAGCTCTTGAAAGCTAATCACATGCTCAGTTTTTAATTTTTCACGAAAATTTGGCGCAAATGTCATTGCGAGGGCAAAACTTTGATAGTTAGATCGCGAACAATCATGTAAATAGTTATACCGATCTCAATGAGTGAAACGATTTGATGCAGAATTATCTGAACCGAACAGTAATCAGAATATTGCGCGAAATATGTCTGCTATCTCTGCTTGCAAATTTGTCGGGAACAAGAAACCTTTGTGAGGTATTCCTCCTTCTTTCACTGATTGCTCGAGAATGAGATAGTGATAACGGTCGAGAATGGGTGGGGGGGGGGGGGGGGAGGTGTGGAAGGGCCAATGTAGAACCTTGAGTAAGCCTTCTCGCTCAATAGTCTTCACCTCTTGATCACCCTCTCCCTAAAGGTTGCCCTCTAAGACGAGTGATTATATTCGCCTAAATAAAATCCATTTTAGCAAGACATTTCCACACTTGAGGTTTTATTTCTTAGTTCTTTTACGGTATTTGAAAGTGATTCTCTTTTGAACAGGTTGTAGCGGAAGCGATAAAAACAGCAGAGAAAATTGCTGAACAATCACCCGTAATTGTTGCAATGATGAAAGAGGCCGTTAATAGTGCCTATGAGATGACACTACAAGAAGGTTTACGTCTTGAAAAGCGATTATTCCATCAAACATTTGCAACTGTAAGTTATTCCTTGTTCTATTATTTCCTCCTTGTTCTCTTTAACTATCGCATACTTCAATAAAGACTTCAATAGAGAGTTTTTGCCGACCGTAGCTGTTATAATGAGCCTTTTAATTTTCCTGGGCTCTATCTCCAGGTAAATTACAGGTAGCAAGAGGTAGTGTACTTGCTAGGCTTAATCCAGCATAGTTTAGTTATTTGTCGATGTTGGTTTATATTGAGGGGTATATTTCTTTTGGACTTAAGGAAATTTGTCTCTCTCTGAATAGAAATGAGAGGTATTCTAAGTTATCTAACTATTTGAAGTTATCTCTCTTTTGTCGAATGCAAAAAAAAAAAACGATATGGAGAAATTCAGACGTATTGTTTCAAAAGTTGAACGAAATCTCATATCATAAACTTCCTATCATAATGCTCTTATTATCACTTATCGTTGGGCTGAAACGTAGAATTTAGGGGTGGAAATAAGAGAGTATGATTTATTTCTGAGCGTTATGAATATAAATTTCAGAAGGATCGTAAAGAGGGTATGACAGCATTTGCCGAGAAACGTGCACCTAAATGGACATCGAGTTAATTGTCATACAGTCGTATAGTGATGCTGTTGAAATTGTTATTAAGTCGTATTCATTAATTATTTTATGAATAGTTCTGTAATTTTACCGGTTTGTCTATTATGCTGATCGATATACATCTGCTTCCCCCTCTCTCCCCTTCTCTTCGCTTCC
>JAARMF010004828.1:0-13664 GCA_022844705.1 Toxascaris leonina
ATATATGGGAAATCGTAGTTAAAATCCGAAGATAATATATGAATAAATGAATAGTGCAAAAAAACCCTTAAATCTACCTCTAAATATTACATATCGCAATAAAATATATTCGAGTCTTCTATAGATTTACATAGAACTCAGCCAATCGCGGTGAATGGCATGTGAAATTCAGTCAGCGGTACTAAAGACTTTCTTGGCTATACTTTAGTAATGTTAAATTTTCCACAATCTTTTAAACAATCAAATATCAAATTGTCAAATTCATATATCAAATTCATTTCATATATTAAGTTAATTCTATGCGAATTTCAGGTGCTCGACGCTAAACCAGTGGTTCAATGTCGTCAACGAACTGCATCAATGCCTCCACCTCGATCCGCACAAAAGGTCATTTCATGCTCACCTGTCTTTAATTCTCAAGCATGCAAGCATGTTTTGATACATCCGTATTTTCGTAAAGAAAGCGTTGAGATCTTATGCATACTTAATGAGGGTGTCATTTCCGCTATGACAAGACGACTTGAAAATAAGATCATGAAATGGGATGAAAAAGATGGATGAATATTTGCTGAGGCCAGCAAGGACTGCCGACTAGCAGAAGTAGCAGTAGACCGAGTGGAAAGCACTGCTTTGCGGACACTATACCATTCATTTTTCTGACAAAAGAAACTCGAGTTTTATCACAGCACCTACCTTATTCGTTAGGTGTTATTGGGACGATTTTTGTCAGAATCTAAAATGGAAAATTGCTGTGAAAATGTGGAATGGTAAGTTTGGGTAAATTGCGAATATTCATCTCCGGCAACCTCATCAGTTCGTTTATCATCCCATGGATCGGGATTTTGCGTACTCTTTTGCGTGCTTCATTTAAACGTCAAGTCATCCTTCCATTCATGTATTCCATCGACCTATATAAGAGCAGATGGATCTTCGCAATTCGAGCGTTCCTGCTTTATTTTGCCGATAATACTGACTCTTTATCTGCATTCATTGCAACGGGCGAAGCTGAATCACTAGCAAACTTTTGTAACGCTTGAACTTCTTTTCGTAGATCTTTGAGTATTCATAAATCCACTATTGCAAAGCAAATAGTGGTAAAATTGATGAGGAGGTAAGTCACAATTAATGCTCAAATATGATTTTTTGTGTATGATATATATCCACTTGATCTAGTTGATTTCTCAGATTTTTTTTAACGAATTGTCTCGTTCATATACTTCCACGCGTATTGTCGAAAACTTATGATGGTGAGCGTTTCTCTCAAATGTTTCCAAAATCAAATTAGCGAAAAAAAAAACACAAAATACGTTCAACAAAAAAAAAAAAGAAATCCATTCATACTCATCGATGTTATTATTCGGCAAAATTCGATCAGAAGCGTAACTATGCTGATTACTATTGAAAATACAATTAAGTTGAGAAAATATAATTTTTTTAGCGAAATGAACAGCGACGAATTGAAGCCGAAAACGAACGATTATTAAGAGCTCTCTTGAAGATTTCACAAAGAAAACGCTCCACATATTAAGAGCAACGATCGAATCAAATGCAATACGTTTAATACGCCTATCAAACAAAGCTCATCTACGATAGCAATGATGATCCTTGACGATGTATGCAGATCGTATCATATTTTATAATAGGTAGCTTATATTCAAATATCATGTTTATTTTTCAAAAACACGCTTTTATTCGCATTAAAAAAACAAACAAACAATACGCTTTTCAAGACTTGCCATCGAAATTTCATGATAACGTCGCTTTATCAATGATATGATAAGAAATAATGCAGAAATCGCTATGCTAGATTTTATCATTGTAACATTTTTATTGTGCATCTTCCCACTATTCGATGCGATATTCTAGATGAAGTAATTTGCTAGATTGATGAATAAATTTTTGCTTAGACGATTTGTTCGTCTTCTTTCCTTTCTACCAGTAAATTTTAATCCCGCTATTTTCATTGCTTTATAAGCTAATAAAGAGCCTATCAATTCGACGATAGGATTTGAGCCTTTAGTCGATGAAGCTGATCCACAAGGATACGGTGATATATAGATTCATTGGAATGAATCGACACAAGAATTATACAGTAAAAATTTCGACTAGGTGCAATATAAGCAATAATCTTTTGAAGATACCTTATATGATATTAAAAAAGCTCTTGGAAAACGAATTTCAGTGCTAAAATATTGATTTCTTTTGAGTCATTTTTTTAAAATCAAATTTAAATAATCTTGTGAAATTGTTTACAAAGTTTCCCTTTAGAACCGAATACTATTACCGAAAAAAAAAACAAACCAAATCTCAGAAATTTTCCTTCACAATTTGTCGATAGATATTTACGAAACAATATAGAGAAATACTTTTAAACGCATGCATTTATTTGCTTTATTTTCATATATTTTCAGTAGAAAAAAGTTGCACGATGATTTTTGCAATTGTTACAACACATTATACCATTCCCTTATAATACCCTTTACCAGCGAAACTACAAAATACAAATGAGCATAAAAATTATTTGTCACAGGCTAGCAACTCTTCTCGAAATTTTGATTGCCTGCATCGAATTCGGATAGGAAACATTTCCATGCCTAAAAAAAACGAAAACCTTTTTAAAATTGATAAAACATAAAGAAGCATGTCTCAAATAAGTGATGTTTTATATTCCACCAAGGATGAAGTAATTCAAACGTCCACAAGTAAAACCACCTTTTCGTTGGTTTATATTCGGTGAAATGTACTTGAATGAAGAGATATTTGTTCGTATATTTACCACCAACATTTTTATTGTTTCACAGTAATGCTGTTTATCATTGAAGATTTTTAATCGACGGTGGTCGAAATTTTTGATGAACTAACACAAAACTAAGCCTAAGCCTGAATAAGTGTCAGTGCTCAAAAAATGGAGTTGGTGACTAGCTCGGTACCTCTAGCCTGAGCTCATCTGACGGACTTGTGCACGCTTTGAACGCATATTTGCCTCGTTGAATTTGAGCTATTTTTGTATTTATACACCGATCAACTATTCCCACATTTGGAAAAGCCACTTCTAAATTACCTTTCAACAAGATGGATTCATAAACAAAATACTGGCAGAAAACTAACGTCAAGATTCGGTTCGTTGAAAGGGTTCGGGAACTGATTCGGGAGCGTGGGAAAATCAAGCAACTGCGAGGGCAAGTTGACTGCGTTGGATGCTGTAGATGCGGATTTGTTCACAACGCCTGAACTTGGTACGCTCATCAACCTTGACCATTCATCGGCGAATGATTCGCCTGTTGTTTGAACATCGTTCGTTGCGAGCAGCTCCATCAGCTCATCAGAGTACTTCTTCTTCGCTAAAATTCTGTGTTAACATTTGGAGAAATGACTCATTAATATATGAATAAACAATGAATTTCAATATATCTCATATGCAGTTTCAATTCTTCTTCTTCTTCTTTTATTTCACAAGCAAACGATGTTCATTTGCAATCTACAAATTTCGATCCCTTGAACAGGTTGAGGAAATCCATTTTGTTCGTGAGCCGTCAGATTGCTAACGGTCGAATAACCCATTCACAGGTTTTTTCACTAAACATAATCTATACTGCCGTGGTAGGATCCACCGGTAGGCAATAATGGATTGACCTTACGGACCGAAATTCCCGGCGTGCCATGTTCGTTTATACTAGTGTCATAAACAGTACCACGTGAATGAGGCAGGGTGTATGAGGTAACCCGTTTCCAACTGCATTAGCACAGTGCCTCTGAGAACACAGTTCACGGAGTCATTACTTCATAGCTTTCGCAATGCGCAAATAAGGAAGTTAAACTTCCTGTTTCGTTTAATAGTAGAATGATGTTTTAAACTTCACTACCTGAAACTGAGCGGAAACCGGAAGACATATTCTATGAGCGATGAGCACGTCGACAGCAAAAAAAAAGTCACCTCTAGCGACGTCCCAGCCAGGAGGCGGTGAGATCCTGGGCACCTGTGAGTCTGCTGAGTACTTCTGGGGTAGTGGTCCAATCTCAGGTCTCGAATCAGCTGGTTCTGATGGCGCAATTGAATCTTCAGTTTGTCCCAGTGGACTGTCAACCCTCTCCGTCGTTCTTTCGGCACTTGGACTATCCATTCCGAGCAAAATTCTATCCAATTCATGATCTTTTTCATCAACATCGATCAAGCTGCAATGAAACAATATTGCAATTACCGCTGGAAAAATTCGATTTTGTTTTTGGATTTGTCACGTGCACAATCAACTACAAGCAAAAATTGTATGAGATTCACATAAGATGATATCACTGAATTATTTGCACAGGTCATTCATCATATTACACAATGCTTCAATGTGAAAAATATTCGAATTTGCGTACATATTTGCAAAACGCATCCACTAGATCAACCAATTCCATTAATTCCTAATCAATGATGTCATATGGTCGCAAAAATTTTTTTCCCAAGTCAGCCGATTATAAAATATGAGCAAAAAAAAAGCGGAATACGATTCGACCGACTGAAAACTGCATGAGAATATTTATAACCATATTAAATTTAGAAGATTTAGCGTTAAAATTTAGAAGATTACTGGTCGATTTCAAAGATAGTATAGTGAACATCATATCGGTTGGACTATGATCATCACCGCTCGTAACTGTGTCTGCGATCATTATTCAGTTAGTACTTGAACCTTCAAAATTTTAAAAAACGCCGAATATCATGATTAGATCCGCAACACGTGTTTGTATAAATGTACCATTGCGCCAATTTCTCGCTTTTTTTTGAGTGGATCTTCTATAAATCTGTCACTTGGAGCCCTCAATTCCACGAATTCCGAATCTATGTCACACCCCCAAGGAGTTGCGAAGATAGATTTTTTAGAAGTCAAGAGTGCTTCAGGTGATGGTGAATAAGCAAAGAGAAGCCAATTATGTAGACGACGGGATGGGTACGGGTGCTGCTCTAATGGCGTCCGATGAACTGTATACTTGTCGTACTCAAGACGAGTATCCACAAATATACCACTTCGAATACAACGCACTTTTGAGAAACCTGCTACAAATGTATTTTTGCTAACAAGTTGTATTTCACCTCCCAAAGTGTAAACTAAAAACCATCAACATATGATTGCCAAAATCGTCAACCTAAAATTACCAGCAGTACACGATCATACACCATACCCACTGAAGTTGAACAGAAGCCCTGGGGTCTATAATTTGTCACAGTGGGTTATGTTACTGTATCTGCCGACATCACTCATATTATGCACGCTTCCATGGAAGTGAGTGTGGAAGTATCAAAAATGTGTATCTCAGAAATTTATTCCGATACAAAGTTTTATTGTCTCTAAGCAGCAAAAAAAAAGTGTAAGAAATTTAAAGAGTGAAGAGTTGAGTTGCATTCGTTGTTTTCCACTCCATTTCAAAATTTTCATCGACAAGCTTTGTACGTCAAAAAAAGCAAGTACACCATTATGATTGGCTTAAGAAACTTCGAAGCGGAAGTCGAGAAGACAAAGAGAATACGTTCAACACAATATCACTGGTTTTGTTTGTCTAACATTTCCTACTGAGCCATCTTCTAGTAAATTACTTTTGCATTCTCAAAAAGTCGATAGCAAACGTTCGGCGAGCATTTACAATAAATGAAATGAAATATTTTCAGGAATCGTTACCTCTCGTCATTAACGGCCTCTTGTTCACATTCTTCTTTGTCTGTTGTCTCGAGAGATGGTTCAATAAGATCCTCAAATTACGGAACTAACAACACAATAAACCCACAATATCACAGAGATTACTTTTGATGAACGCTACACTACACTGCCCCCATTGTAACTTTTGAAAAGTGCTCCAACCTTTATGTTGCAGTATCAACAATTTAAGTCCATGACAATCCCCTTATATATAGCCATTATTGCCATTAATCGAATTTGCTTACTTTTATCTACAAATTGAAACAATGCTTCAAATGCAATTGATGTAATATGCATTATTGATGTAATTTACTTCATCTATTGCCACCTTTAGCAGCTTCAAAATACTTTCCGAGAAAACAAAAAAAAAAAAAACGAAAAAAGAAATGGCAAACGTAAAGACAACACTACCTTTAGAACTTCGAACTGATAATGTCTGCTACCGGAAACGATATCATAGATCTTTGAATAAGCCAACGAGGTTTGATCGAAATATTTATATAGACATTTCTGATAACATTCGAGTAACTGAAATATTGCTTAAGATTTCGGTAAATTGACGATCTATAATACAGCCGGAATTTAGCAATGATGACGTTGAAGAAACGATTCTGCATTCTGTAGAATGGATGTGATTTGCATGATCTTTTTGCCCATTTCAATTTCCGTCCGTTAGCTGCTGTATAGCTTTGAGCCTGGCATTACGTCAGTGCTTGCGCTCAACCAGCTGGTAGGAAAGGTAGTGGCCACACCTGTCATGTTTTCGAAAAAGAATGAATTGCTAGCTGTATAGCTATATCAATTAACTTAGCAAGTAGCTCTAAACAATAGGCGTAAATGACGAGTGCCACTCTGTCTCCTATGGCTGAAAAAAAGACTTCGAAAGAATTCGAATTTCGACTCACAGATGCAGTACAGGGTTAGAATGAATGGACCATGTAAATGAGTAAAACCTCCTAGAACAGATAAAATATCAATGCAAAAATGAAAAAGACGTGATGTTATAACACGGGTAATTTACTGAATATATGTGGTATATTGAATACACAACGCAGGAAACATTCTCGATGTATTTCACACTATTGAGTAAACGATATTTTCAACGGTGAATATAAAAGGAGATATAACACAACCTGTGAAAATAGATTGCAACGACTTGCGGCAAGTAAATCAACTTTCTGCAATGTATCCAATTTTAGCCCATCCAGTCTCTCCTTATTCCTTCGTACTACAGATTGCGCTTTACGAAATTTCTCCATTGCGTTTTCAGTGTCAGGATCGAGCTGCAACCAATGAGAATACAACAATAAATACCTCTTGTGCACCAAACATAAAGAAATGATCTCTGTCAATACACAAAATGTTTTTCTTACAAAAAATAATCGAATGGGACCGAACATCTATTCATAATTTCTCGAATATTTTTTCCTCTAAACAATTCACTTTTTTTTTCAGCTCCATTTGTGCGGAACTTTAGCGCAATCAAAAGATATACGTTTTCCCTAAAAACTGAGAACATCTATAGCGACTTCAAACAAAAAGCGTTCGCGAGTCCAAGACATAGTCACTTTTATCTAGATATCGAGAACCAGATTTTTTAAACTTTATTCCACTTGTGTTTTCTTCAGTTTTTGATTTCATTCTTCCGTTCAAAAACTTTTATTGTCTCTTTGCCGCACTGTCTTCACTTTTCTATCAGAAAAGAGTCCGATTTTTGGTCCGATTTATCTGGATCCGTGTCGATATTTGCGAACAGAAGATGAAGAAGGTGAAGTAAATATAAGAGTATTGCTATTTGTGGAAATAATACTTGGTATTTTATTTCTGAAACTTCCACAAGCAGTATCTCAAAATTAATATGCTCATCATGCCGCCTCCTTTCGTAAACAGATCGAAGTTCTTTTGCAGTCAGTTCTCTCAAGATCTCTCCCATAAGATCAGATAAACTCCGTAAGCATCAAATCGGTCTCACTTAATATAACTAACCTCATCGCTGGTCTTCTTCATCCATAGCAATGAACCTCTGTACTCTATTCGTGACCTTTCGGCAGCATCTACCGTATCCGCACAATCGAGGATAGCCCTTTCTGTGAACACTTGCAGTTCGCTAAGGAAACGTAAAAGTGGGCCACGAATTTGCTGCCTAAATATCACCATTTGAAATTATAACGATTGAATACCAAATCTATCAAAATATGAGATTGTATGAAGGTTCAACAAAGCAGCTCAGTGTTAAAGTCTTCTCTTGTTAAGCGAAGAGATCCGAGTTCGATTCCCGGCTGATTTCCCAACGGATCGCCAGAAGGCTGACCACCAGGTGTTTCAGAAATCTAGCCAAAACAGCCATGTGCGGTTGTCAGCTGCGTCGATGCGGGAATCGATGAAACTACAGCTGTCTTTGTATCTTGTATCTTTGTATGACTGCTCATTAAAAGTGTTCAGCTACCGTTTCCAGTTTCCAATCAGGATGCGAACTATTAAAACACAAAACTATACAATCGCTCATCGAAGGAACTACCTATTAAAAAAAAATTAAAACATTTTTTTCAGTGGTTTACTAACGATAAACAGCCAGCAAAAAAAAGAACAAAGATCAGCCGCTGTCTTTAGGTGTCAATCTTGCACTCAACGGCAACAAATGAGAAGATTATATATGCGAGGCACTTTTTCTTTAAGACTTTTTGCGCGGAATTTTCGCAAATATGCTAGAATTGGAGAAAATGCACTAACGTTTTCATGGAAGGTTAAGGTTGAGATGACAGAAGACTTATAATTTATCTGAAAAAATACCTTGAAGGAAGGCCAGTAATAGAGAAGATTTCTTTTAGAATAGGAAGAATTTCGGCATCACCTCAAACGAGGTGAGATGGTGATTCTCTTCTCGAGTCAGTACCTATCTTGGCTTCAACTTGAGGTGCACGCAGGCTAGATTTTATCAAAAGATTCGGGCTAAGATCCACACATAGCGCGTGCAAATGAGAAATATTGATGTTTATGGCCTGATGGCGGTGATTTGTAAAGAAGAACGGCGACAGTTAGGAAACAAACTAATGCACTTTTATCACCAAAAAACCTATAGAATATTTTCAACATTTTCTTAGTGAAGAAGAAAAATTTAAGGGAACAGCGCAAGGTGAGCGTAGCATTCGAGAAAGCGGGGATATTTTTTATGGAGACTTGTGGATCAGACTCTATCTGAGATAATACGGTACATAGATAAAGAACTACGAAAGGTAGGTAATATAACCTATAATGTGCGGAGAGGGTCTGCACTCTACCGACTGCCGCCATCGCTCTATTCGTATCGCTTTTCTCAATCCTTCCCTCTTCTTTCAGCATCCTACCGAAATTAATCTCCGCTTGAATCAGTTCTGAAAATATTTCTGGTGATATAACGAATAGCAAATCACTGCAAGAGCAACCTGTAACTCCGGATTTCAACATTATTTCAATATTATTAATAAGGTAGGACGAAATGCTTGAATAGAATACAGCTCACTTGGGTCGTTGCCCCAAAAAAAAAACATTATTCCTAAACACTCGAGGAATGGTGTGAAACCTTATTGTTCAAGTGATAAATAAGGTATTGATATAGCAATTCATCAATACAAATATGGAGCCTAAAATCGACCATTTCGGAAGAGATACACCACTTCTATGATTCAATACATAAAATTAATCGGCCTCATAAATTTCCCACAAATACAGCAAAAACTCTCAACTACCGAATTGATAAACCGATTTGATGGAAGCAAATGTAAGAGAGATTTTTTTTACCTTCCTAGAGCAAAACTTAGCACACGTTCGGGAAATTTGAGACGGATCATCACTGAGGCATATCAGCCGCATCCATGCACAAGCAATATAAACGTTAGAGAAAGACCGAAAATTTCTGCGAAATTTAAACGATGCGTTATCAACTCGATAAATGCCGTTATCAACACATCTCTATGATATTATCATTGGAATTAACTGGCTCATGTTACTTTCTCAACCTACGGCAAATTGCACAAAAATCTCTTATCAATAATATTTCTATCCATTATGTTTCAGTATATTTGACTATTGCAGACAAATCATTTGCACAACGTTTCATCAGAAGAAATTTCGCTTCCCTCGATAGCTGCATCACTCAATTGGTGGATCACTGGAGTACTATTGTTTTGGAGCATGAAATCGCCTCTAAGTTTGATGCGCAATCCGGCAAAGCTGACTGAAATCTACGGTAGCAAATTTCAGTTTCATTACGAATGAGCATTTAAACCAAACTTTTAGCTGTAACAATCAGCGAATACATAAAGAGACATCCTCATATGAACCATCTATCAATAATCAGTATAGATAGGCATTCGATTACTCTTGCACTATCCTGTCACGGAGTTTACGAGCAATTTCTTTTTCAAGAACAAAAACGGAACTGAAAAAATATTCATAAAGAATGCTCTTTTTCTTATAAAATATCGTCAAATATAAACATCTGCAAAAAAAAAATTCTAACACTTGTTGAGTAGAAATAACCTCCAAGAAAATGTTGATAGTCGTCGATGCAGCATAACATCTGATCAGAAGTTTCACGCAACGAACGGAACAGGCTCAGCTTCGCATCGAATTCTGCATCTGACGCGAGCAAATGTTCGTCCTCCTTAAAAACAAAAACGTCACTTACATAATTAAAAATCATTTTCATTGTTGCTTTATTTCAAAACTTGATTGCTTTTCCATGAAAATCTTGGAATGAAACAACCGCTGCGTGACCTTCAACTTGACCTTACTTTCAGAAAATAAGCTCATCTATCATAGAATTGGTCTTCGTCGTATGATACGAAAAGTATACGTGATCTGCTCGCGTTAGTCACTTATGTTGCAAAAAACGTTTACCTGCTTAAAAAATGTGATGCATAAGAGTGTTCTATGCTTTACTACATAATTTCCGAGTGCAACTATTGAATCGATGAGAACGTCGACGCCGAATGTCCTCATCAATGCTGATATCATCTTCAATCCTCATAACCCATGAATCAAATAGGTGAATTTTAAGATCACCTGGAAGGTATCTAAGATTTATCCACCTTTCTTGCCATGACTTTCTAGTTTGCGAGGTGAAGATATGAGATAAGTGAAGAGTAGGATAGATGAAGAATGATGCCATTGTACCAAAATGTCTTTTCAGAAATCGCATATCGAGTCAAACTTTTCTATCTGTCTTTTTGAAATCGTTAATTGCGTCCTCATTGGATTCAGCATAGCCTCGTCAGAGCGGAAAGATATACCATCATCTTCGATGCCTCAGATGTTTATTGCAGTTATCTTTTTAGAATCTGTGTTCCTTGTTCCTCGCACTCATTTTCAAAAAGTTCATACCATGTTTGCGCCTGAGTCAATCATCACTTTATGTCGACGGCTCATCGATGTCCACGCTTTCATGAGTGCCGAAATTTACTCCCTAATCTCTTTCACTGGTTCCTCCAAAAGAAAGCAAAAGGCCTATTCGGGAACTTGAGCGGACGAATCGCTCGTTCAGCACAGCTAGATTCTCGGGTAACCCTTGGACGACAGTCACGCTTGGGTAGTTTGGGTAGAGTCGGCAAATTTTGTAGAACTTTCTCTGGGCTGCCCTGAAGTCCTTTATAAGGCCCCTTCCACGACTTCCCAAACGTTGGCTGCGGAATTCACTTTACGATCCATCTTTGATCATCGAATGCTTTCATCAGCTCAGCATATTCAGCTTCATTTCGTACTCTCAGATGTACTATAACATTTGTCGTAGTCAGACTGCCAGTTTGCAGCCATCACACTTCGAAGACTTGCAGCATTCCTGAATCACTTCCTAACTTCCACACCGGACGTCGCGACCGGTCGCGAAGTACATAAAATGAAATCGTAACATGTGATTGGAAAGCTGCCAAGGGATAGAACCAGCCACAGGATAAAAAAAAGAGCGTTTCTAATCGATTAGTGTAACAAAGAGTGCGAGCCAAAAAAGGACAGATTTCAAATGAACAAAGAGAGCAGTCAAAACAGATCGGTAGATTGAATCAAACAAAGGCTATTATGAGACACCAAAAGAGGGCATAAAAGAAGGCGAGAATGCGACTAGCGACGGGCATGATTTGTGCGACGGTAAGGCTGGGATGGCTTCGACGGGAATCGAGGGATCAGTAGTTTAGCTAAGTGGATGAATACTGAGCTTTATTTTTTGGTGGTGTTATTGGTGATTCGCTAGGGGCTTGCTCGTGGCCACGTGTGTATTTGTGTGGCTGTTGTTTATTGTGCTATTAGTATTGTATTGTCGCTCGTTGTCTTGCTTATTATATCGTAGCTCGGCGTCACCTTTGTGCGTTGTGAGCATCGTAACTATGATAACCCTATTAGAGGTTTAATTACCCAAGTTTGAGGATTGTGAGCACAAGTGTCAAAAGCGCAACTCGGGTAACTCCGCTGCTGAACGCACGGAGGAATTGGTATTGGGCGTGCTAAGTGGCCAGAAACGGTGGTTTTGGTGGAATGCAAGTGGTGTTATCGGTGAGCGGACCGTCACTGGATGAATCAATGCTCATGGCGGTATCAGTGGACGAGTCAGTGATCGTGCCGGTGGCGTTGGCCGGGCAGGGGTTAGGACGTTGGAGCGGTGATCAGCCGCAAACGAAGCAAAACAAGAGTTCAGAGGTGGCGGTCGAGGCGTTAGACTGATCGGGAACGTTGGCGCGCACGGAAAGCAGCAGGTCGGTCGAAAGCTACAACCGCACGATTTTCTTGCGATACCCCTTTCTCCTTTGTTTCCGACCCTTAGATATTCAGTATATATTGCTGACTTCCTCCCAAAAAGGTGGAAGTCTTCATACCGGATGAGATCGGCTACGATGTTTATCTTCTATAGTGCTGTTTGAGGGTCAGTAGTTTCAAACAACCATAACGTTAGAGGCACTATGATGCTGGGAAGAACACGCCTAAGGAATTGAGACTTGAGGACTTCCATTTACTGCACTTTCGTTTGTCCTGTATACATCCACAGTTGCAAAAGGTCTGATTTGATGGAAATTTCCCACTGAATATCACCCTTAGAAGAATAATTCATTTGTTCGCATTAAAGAAAGTGGAGTAGAAAATAGTCCCTCACAGATCTCCAATAAAGGATGAAGCCATAGAAATTTAGAGGACAAGAAAAAGACTTTTCAAAAATAATTTGAGTTAAAGGAAAACAAGCCCGAAATGTAAGAAAGTTACTCACTATCACTAACCTCGTTGAACATCTAGGATAGAAAATCCGGCCCCAAGTTTTCAAATGAACAGTCCGCCGTCTACAGCAGGTGGCAGAGTCAGTTCGGCACCGAATGCCCAACACTGAAGTTGCGAAAGCGCACTATTGCCAGTCTTTTCGGATGAAGTACATTTTAAGCATAAGTACAGCGGAAAATTCGTACAATATACTCGTGAAAATCGATAGAGTACTGCTCTTTCACCGCCATCCAAAAATCAGGCTGTACTGTACTTATACTCTGCTTGTGGACTTTAATTTGGTATAATACTGTACTAAACGTGATAGAAGTACAATTACACGACAAAAAGTACAATGCCGTTTGGTACAACGGCATCACTAGTGAAGAGACAGACGTCGTCCACAATGTGTCCTGCAAAAACTTGTCATAATCTTATAAAGGGGAAATTTCTCCATAGCACGAACCTTTTTGCCCAGTTTCGATCTGATCAACTGTTTCGCCGTCCAGTATTGTTGCCGAACTTTTGTCAACGTTGATTCGTCAAAACGATCAACGAAGCGATCAAAATTTAAACCGCTGCAACAATTGGCTTCACTGTGTGTGGTCACTGGAGTGCAACGGAAATTGACTCATAGGTTTTTCACAGAAAACTTTTGCAGTGAAGTCTGAAAGTCTGTTCTATCATATAGCTTTACCAAAATATAATAATAACCATCACGACTGCTCGCTGACGAAACTATATACCGATGTTGTGAGTCTTGAGCAACAG
>JAARMF010004830.1:0-13660 GCA_022844705.1 Toxascaris leonina
TAAGAAGGCGTATGGCAATATGAGGCGAATGCTACTAATGCTTGAAGCAATCAAAGCTCAAAGGTTTCATTTTTTAGAATTTTTTGGCTGAATGGATAGTGTTCCTGGAAGACACTGACAAATTGGGTGCTGCACAGCACTATTTTATCCCCCTAGGCAAAGAGACGCCTCCGACGCTTCTTTGCTATTTTTGGGCACTGTTTAAGGAAAGTCTTTAGGTGTGAGAGTGTAAAGAAGAAAGAAAGCACAAAAATAGTATGAGCCATGCTTCCTTAGAGTCATCGTTTAAATCGGATTCTTGCTTGTCGATCTTCTCGTTAGAAGGCGTTTAGGAATGGACAGTAGGGTCATCTTAAGGACGCCATAAGAGCATAGATAAGCCTTCATGCCGTATTCGGCTTAATATTTTTATGGTGTTGAGGCGTACCATCGAAGTCATTCTGCATTCTGTATGGCATTGAGACAGCGCGAAAGGAGNTCTTTGGGGCATTGAGACAGCGCGAAAGGAGTAAACCCTTATTGAGCAATTAATAATTAGGAAAACCTCCAAGTAAAAGCGTGTCTGGAAGCTCATGTTTTGTATTATATATATATGACCATATTGTATTATGAGCATGGATTAACAGCGGAGGTGATGTATAGTTGCTGATTTGAGCCGAAACCTTGTTTCTTGTTTCAACGCTTATGCTTTGCTGCTGCACATTTGCTCACATTCTAGCTCTGCATCCGGGGAAAACGAATCCCTTCCTGAGCCCGATTGGGAGATCTATCTGAGGGAAACGGCTCGCATGATCCTCCAACAACAAAGCGCCGAAAAGTAATTCTACCATTTAACCTTTTTTTTCGCTCGTTTTGAGTGCATAATTGATGATCCAGTCAAAACTGTTAATAGTTGAGGTAAACTGACCAATTCGGAGGTATTAACCGCCTCAGTCGCACGAAGTCAAGTTTCGTGACTGTTAATTAGCATTTATTTCTGACTTCTAATTTTTGGCTAATAGAACTCACATTTTTTGCGAAGTGTATGCGCTAGTCAAGCTGAATCAGTTCTATATTATCACACACTTGGCTGCTACTCATATTTTAGTAGCAGTATTTGTCTTTTTTTCTGTCAGCTATTAGTTAACCACTCCGACATGAGAAAAATATGTCGCTTTTGGGAATACGGAAGGAATGAATTAATAGCGGACACAGTTATTAAATATCTGTATACGTATGTCTTATGATGACGTGCATCAATCCACTGTCCACTGCGACTTGGTTTTCAGCTTACTGAAAGTGCGTTCACGCATTTATGAGTGTATCAGTCGCTGTATTCCACCAAGCATTATCTTCGTTGTACGTTCGCTTTACTCGTACCATTTGTTCCATTGTTTTCTTTAAGCTACATTTTCGTTCTGTTTTAACAGGCGTTCGTCCAAGAGTTCAATCATTTCGAAGAAAAATGATCTTTATGGGGCTATTCTGTCTGTTGTTGAATATCTGTGTTGCATTTAGCGGCGCTACGAAAATTAAGACATCATGAGAATGATTATTGTGGTTTTCCAAGATATTTTGTTCATCCTTCGATGTGAATGTATCTTTCATTAATCGTCGATAGCCTAAAAGATAGTCATGGAGAATAGTTGTAATAGCAAAATGTTGTTAGTTATTTTCTGATGATGATAATAGCACATATTCTCTATGGAGATGAATATTCCATCGAAGCTTTAAAGTGACTCTATTGCGAAGAATTGACCTTTATCTTCCTGATGTCATAACTGCTTGACTATCGAAACGCTTCGTTCAAATTGATTACATAATTTCTTTCAGAATTTACTGCGAGACTTACTTCAATATTGTGATGGTACAATTAAGGCGGAAGTTGTTGCATGTGCAGCCGAATACGAGCATCGACTTACTCGTGGTAGCAAAGCGGTTTTTCATCTGGAGGCATTCATCGCTTCGTTCATGTATATTTATCATCGACAAGTAACGGAAAGTGCGCTGAATCTTTAGATATAGCTACATTCCGCATGTTTTTACAGCGGTATATAATTCTTATGCATTTCATTCGTGTTGTTATTCGTACCCGATGTGGTGTGGCAGCGCTGCAAAATGTAAAGCGCAATTCAGGGTCGTTTCGTTCATTTTTTTAAAATGCATTTTTCACTCCTCCTCATGAGCAAATTTTCTGAGCTTTATCGAACAATACATGTTGTCGTTGTTGATGCAGAAGTGGTAATTTTGTCGAGGGAGGAAGAGTCATGTGTACTAGCGAGAAAAATTTGTAGAGTCATGAAATTATTGATCTTATTCAATTATCATTTAGTGATTGCTCATCAACAGTTCCTGCTTTTGCTATGCTATGATATTAGCACTTGCGATCATTTTTTTTTGTGAGAACTTGAAGGAACGAGGAAATAGAGATTTCATCGCTCTGAAGCAATATTAAATGTTGGTCCTTTCACTTCCTTTCCATCTGTCTATCAAAATCCAAAATGTAGGAGATGGATTTTCTTTCTCGTTTGAGTCTTTCCTCCCTTGTGGTGTTTTCATATGGCAAGTGTTTATGTGTTGTTGTTCACTTGATATCATCAGATAGCCGAACTTTTACTAATCCCTGCCTTTAAAAGGACTCAAGTGACATTCTGTTTGAACCTTCGTATAAAATAGTTAAAATGCTGCTACAACAATAGAATCGTTGAATTTCGGATAGGCTTGAAACGATAGATTTGATGTACTGAAAGGATAAAGGTGTTATTTCGGCGCTCTTGAAAATCGGTGGTTATTTCTGAGAGGCATCAGATGAAGGTTGGTCGTGAGTGGTTTTACTTAGTTTCCGTGAAGCTTAGTAATTTAGTCGCTTCGAACGAAAGCGTATGCCTGTTCAGCAAAAATAAATTATTGGTGTAAGTGAAGTCGAAAGGAAAGAGAGGCTGAAAAAGGAACAAAAATATGTCAGCGAGGTCTTTTGTTATAAATACACCCCTTAGAGCCTCTTTCTTTTGTGAATTTTGATGCGGTCATTCTAAAGTCATATGAACAGCGGTAAATTTCCATCACCTTATGTGCCCGATAAAGAATTTTGGATAAGATATGCAGACCTCGACCGTTCAATGAAATGAGATATGAGGAGAGAGGAGAAGATTTCCAAAAAGGTGTCCAGATTCCTCTAAAACATTCCAGGTTATTGAAGGATAGCAAAAGTGGATGTCGCGGAATTCTGTGACAGTCGATGAGGTTCGAAATTGTGTCAGTATTTCAGTTGTCGGCGGCCAGAAAGGCAGTATTTTCCGTTTAAATTGAAACGTACAAATAATATTTACCTTCCCCTCGCCTGGACATCCCAGATAGCTACTCTTATATCTTCATCGGTAAGTGGTGTCTTGCGTTTTCTTCCGTTGTAACATAGTTGTTTTGTGACCTTCCTGCACTGTTGCCTCGTAGCTGTTGTCAGATGTCATGCGCTTTTTGAGAGGCGTTCATAGCGAGCCAGATTGCTTTCGAACACTGTTTCGGCGCATGTTCTGATGTTTGGTGCATGTTGGGGTGGTCATTTCGCTTTTTTTTCAATTGCACATTGTGTCGTGGATATGCTAAGGGTGCATATGTAGAAGGATATTCTGCACGTAGTGTCGAAGGGAATCTTGAAAATGCAAAAGTCGGAGTATTAGCTTGCTGAGGAGCTTGTATGTCAGTTGTAAGTTTGACACTTTGAATCCTCTGCAAATGTCTTCTGCAGCCAAATGCATGACCGTTCTTCAAATATGAATGCCTGTTTACATCGAACAATTAATTAGGTCTTATTTATGGTGATTAGAGTTTTTCACAATGCACGCACATCACATAGAAACCATATTTTGCACTACAGAAGGTGATCAGCAATATAACTATAGCAACTTCATACATTGGCTCGTTTGTGATGTAAACTTACAAGTAGAATGAAACGAGTAGTCGAAATTCGAAGGAAGCAGCAATAAAGCAAGAGAGCAATAGTCAAATGTATGGTGTCTTTGACACCGTCCATTCCACTAACCGAACCAAAGAAGCAAAATTGTCCCTGGCTTTCACTGCAGCGAAAGCATACGATTGTACAGGATTTTCTACTTTCATCGGTCGCCTCAATCGGATTCATATATATTATACCATACGGCACTTTGCCGTATGCTTGCCCTTTTTCAAAAACAATGACGAGAGCAGTTTACGTTATCACATAAAGGTAAGTTTCTAAAATGGCGAAGTTTTTGCGCTATCTGCTATCGGAGACATATATTCATGTTACCAACTACTTCGATAATGGAATGGCAGTGATTGAGTCGATTGCCCGTATTACAGCATAGGCGAGGCTACCAATCTCGACTCCCCTCTTCTCAAACAGCACAACAGCAGACTGCAAAGGAAAGTAAACCGCTTCTCCGTTCAAGCAACCGATTTGATTGTGGGACTGATTGCGTCAGCCTGGTTTCCTCTAAAAGGCAGCCAGCCTTGAAAATCAAGGTGGAACAAGCGACGGTTATCTGCGAAAGCGTTAATTCGCATGCATCAGCAAGTATAAGTGCACTCAGATATATTGCGGAATAATAGTAAGGCTCGACCGCGCATTGAACATTGCGCAATTGCACATTGATTACAGGCAGATCAATAGAATATGACTGGAAATGGCAGTGAGAGTTCATATGCCATCGTTTATTACAATTTGAGCAACGATCTTCACAGTCTTCCTCCGTGTTGTCTTATCATTCCGGAACATTGAATAACGCAAACGGTATCCTGCAAATCGGACTTCATACAAAATGATGGTGACGAGTCAGATGTCAAATGTTAGTCAAGAGAGTCATACAAAGAGTCAAACGTTAGTCCATCTCGAATTTGAGTGTCCACTTATGCTCATTATTTTCGTCTCCTTTCGCAGTTTTATTTATCCTAGGCAAAGATTCTTCCTATGACCATATCCCGAGTTAGACGAATGAATGATTTAAACAAACCGAAATGATCTCAGAGAAGAGATAATCGGCGAGTAGTGTCTCACATCTGTCGATTGTCATCGAGTGACATTCCGGCTGAAAATAAAAAAAAAATTGTATTTCTCCACATCTTTTGATGCATTATGGATCAGCTCCGTTTATGCTATAAAAATTGCTCTGTCCCACTGACAGTAGTCTGTCAATCTTCTAGAGGATATTTTGCACCCTCTCACCGACTTTTGAAATATGTAAAAAAAAATTAAATTTTAACCCCTTCAGTAGTGAATGTGCACGTGATACATGGCGTGATGCGTTTCGTCTTCCCGAGATTGATCACTCGATGATCGACGACACAAAATTCTGCAAATACGCTTCTAGTTTGTTTTAAAATACGATTTTGTAGTCTGCTATAGATGTCATCAAGGTTAATTTCACTGTTGAGTGCTCGAGACTAATGAGTGCCGCAGATTTAAAACAAAATTTTCTTCGCACGATTTAAACCTTCTATTTTCAAATTATCGTCTTTTTGTAACGGAAACGAGATTTAGCGGCAAAGCGCATACTTCTATCGAGCCATTCGTATAGGTCCATGTCGGGTAGTTCCGAACATTTGTTTGGAGCATTTCTGAAAAGAAGAAGCGGCAACGTAAGATGGAACATTAACGGAAATGTAGTTAATTTATAAGACGGAACATTCACGGAAATGTAGTTAATTTATCAATGTTGCGCAAGAATCGATGCAATACACTCTGTAAGTCGTCTGATTTCACAAGCATTTTTGCCTTTCACCATTAACATCCTGTATAGTTCTGCGTGGTGACGCACGTTTTGGTAGAACGCCATTATCTACTCGTCTCCGGGATTTCAGCATAAGAACAACAGAGGAAATGACTGAACGGAGCGNTCCTGTATAGTTCTGCGTGGTGACGCACGTTTTGGTAGAACGCCATTATCTACTCGTCTCCGGGATTTCAGCATAAGAACAACAGAGGAAATGACTGAACGGAGCGTATGGGTTTGCCGTGGAAGCGCACGAGTTTTGCGTGGATCACGTCGTCCGTCTATTACATGGAGCTGGCAAACGCGCATTATATGGGCCAAGATATCTGCCTTCCTGATTGTGGAGTGGACAAATTTGAGGCATTATTGGATTGATCTTAGGGAGACCTTTCGAAGCCTTTGATCAACTGAAGTCACATTTCGAATAAGAACCGCTATCGAGGACCCTCTAAATCATAAAAACTCGGGTTCCAGGAAACCTGAGCAAGATCAAATCGAGGACTGGTTCAATAGAGCAATTTCGGCTATTCTCAATCACTCTGCTTGAGATCCAGGACAATATCAGCGGGGCAAATTGCAATCTACAAGATCATTCTAAAACCAAGATAAGAGCAGGAATATGAGGTTTCTAATGGTGGGAGAAAAAGAATATCACAAGAAGGGAGGAAGGGAAATAATATTCTAGGAAACGATAAGAGAGAAATATGTGCAGAAATGCTGGAAAATAGGACGAAACGAGCATAACGAATCACTTTCGTCGTGGTACAATTGAAGAAAGAGGTTGGTTACACGATCAGCGTATCTCTCCTACAAAAGGATAGCGACAGAAAACCCTCTATGTGCAATTTATTCCACAGCAAACCAACATACGGCACCCTTTTTGACTTTCAACACTGTTCATTAAGCCGCTTATGAATGCATCGATCGTTGCCAAAAACCAAACCACGGTGGGCCCCACAACTTTTCCACATTATTCCAAACACCAAATGAGAAATACTGATGCAGTCTCATTTTCCGCCAAATGTGTGACAGCATAATCCTACTGAAAAGTGGA
Organism: Toxascaris leonina; assembly: GCA_022844705.1. Lineage (NCBI taxonomy): Eukaryota > Metazoa > Nematoda > Chromadorea > Rhabditida > Ascarididae > Toxascaris > Toxascaris leonina. The sequence continues at coordinate 6,781 of JAARMF010004830.1, forward strand.
CAAAAATTGACTTGCTCCCCTATCTCACTATTTCTGGGCTTGGTTGGCCTGAGAAAGATAGCAAGAGCAAAAGTTCGCATGCAAGACTGGAAAGGAGCTTAGCCAGAAAAATTCCTTTCAATTTTTCCAAACATGAACTTGGCTATCTCATAATGGCCAAACGTGTTGGCTATTTTATTTCGAATGATTTGACTTCATAGAGGTTGATACCGTAAGCTTACTCAACTATTTAAATTTCTTCTTGAGGCAGAAATATTCCACTTTTATATATTTTATACGAATGCATATCGAAATCTAGATGCTGTAATCTACGACTTATGAATGATTATTTCGTCATAAAATTTTTCAACACAATTTCTTTCATTTCCGACATATTCGAGGCGCCTATGTTTCCCAATAACTTTTTCAAGGAATTAGATACGACTTCACATCTTTCGCATATAGAAAATGCTTTCACGATGTGCAAAACAATGAGATCATCAATAGGAAGTACTTTCTCGAACTTCTTTGTCCTAAGTCGATATTCTGATCACGGCATCGAGATGTCGCTAATTAAAACACTAATAATGACCGTCTAGTTGAAATTTTTTTCTACACCGAACTAAACTCGACGCTTCTGCATGGGATGAGGGGGGGGGGGGGATAAATTGATTGCTCTATTCAATAGTTGCAAGCACCTTCTGGAAAAAAAAATTCACTTATAAATTGCCACAATGAAGCAAGTTTTATACCTTTGAGAGGCCTTTCAGACATCAGTCCTGGAAAGAGGTCAACGTCATCGACGTTTGCATAAACGCTTTTCATCGCTGCAATGGTTGATTCATCCATCACATCGCGTAGCTCTTCGAAATTGCGAGCACGTCGCATACCGCACATTTCTCCAAAATTATTACAGATTTATTTCTGTGTTTGTGCTTCATTATGGCGGTGTATGCTATGATAGCTCATCGACTAAGTAGTGCTGCAAGAACTCCTTCAAGTCGTTCAGGAACTGCAAAATGTTGAACACATCAAGTAACAATGCAATGCTTTTTTGTTGTTTTTTTTTTACTTTTATGAAATATTATCGGGAAATTTTCTCACAAATATTCACCACTTTTTAAATACGCAAGAACTCTTTCTCCTGAACAAATGAAATATTCGGCAATTGTATATAAGATTAGACAGTTGGTTTATTAGAAAGCAATGTAATTCAGCCTGTGAAATAGAAAGAATGGGTTTCATGGGTTTCTTGGTTATACAACTTTATCGACCGCAAACTCGACTTTTGCCGAAATTGGAAATAAGACAGTATTCGCCAGCAATGCATTCTTCTCTCAAGTCTTAACAACGTTCTCTCAAGTGTCGATATTGGGAAAAAAAGTAAACATAAGCGTACAAATGGTCAAGCGGTTATAAACCAAGACCACATAGCCATNTAGCGGTTATAAACCAAGACTACATAGCCATGAAAGCTAGAATTTGAATAGAACTGGAGAACAATATTTCAAAGAATGAATGGCTAAAGATATGCACGAACCGATAAGCATTATAGGGTGGGATTCCATGATCCCTACCTCGTTGAATGTTCAAAGCAGGTAAATCGAGGCCAGTTAGCGGACCACCAGGTCTTTGGAAGACGTGATTGCGTATAGCACTCGAGATGTGACGATCAAATGCCATACTGAAAACAGGAATTCCCTGCGTTGTATGAATAGAGCCGCTCAAAATTTAGAAACATACAGGTAATATGTAGTAATATTTAGTACTTCAAGGATAGATAGAATTATGGAGGTAACTACTGAACGTTCCGTACGACAAAAACAAGAAAACGATGATAAACGTCAGCAGCATCAAAGAAGAACAATTTAGTTTCCAGAACCAGGAATAGCTATTGTGACAAATTAGTCAACATCTTTCTCTAATGAATTCGATAACGAGTGCGATAAGAATTCACTGCAAAGCAATCGAACATACCTTCAGCACCTAGGAGGCCCATCAGAACGGATTCGATATGTCCGGCTGCAGGAAGATAGTAGAACGATTCATTGTTGAACATTGACTGTAATATACCTCAAGACATTATAACTGCTGCGTAACCCATAAGGCAATGAATGAACTTCACGACAGGATTTTCGAATATTAGTTGCTTCATTGTGATTTCCCGAAAGATAGGAGGTATAGGCAAATGAAGTAATTCATCTTGATCTGCAATCGCTATGGTAGAATTTCATTCTTAGAAGAGTACCTCTGATATAGATGCTCGATATCATGCAATGTAATTAGAGGTGTACGTTATATGGGAAAATAATACATCATATATGGGAAAATAGCGCTGAACTGAATTGATCTTAGCAGCATAAATAAAGAAAACTCCACATATGTGAGCGTTTTCGGTCATGTGCTCCATCTCAAAGTTGTTTTGATTAGATAATGGTAATCACAACAAATGTACAACGAATTTGCGATGGGGAGTTGTCGCACATAGAAAGACAATATATTACGATATAACAAGTGAGAGGATGCGCCAAGGAAGTTGAAAAGATGTGCGCTCTTCCAATTGTGTTCCTGAGCAAGCGGTTTAGTGTGAAGAAACATGGGCCATAATACATTCATTAGTTAATCGAGCCTATACGAATCTATCACAAAATAATCGCTTTCAATGGGCCGTCGCTTCTGAAGTTTTTCAACCATATCCACCATCCCTCGGTTCTCTCTAAAAACAAAAAACAAGGCTTAATCTGGAAGCCGGATAGGGGATATCATATATAACACGCAATGCACAACTAATTTCTTCTATCTTGTCAGTGATTCTTGTGTTCGAACTACCAGATAGACGTGCAAACGGAAATTAACATATGCATAGATACAAGACAGCCGTGATGCGTCATGCAGGCGCACTTTTGCAGAAGCGCCTAAAAAGTCAATAAGTCGTAGCGACAGTGATTTTCAGGACGAATAACACCTACCTTTAGATCGATGGCTTCGCCAGCTTCCTCATATTCGCCGTTCATTCGAGGGAAGAGATTCCGGATGAGCGAATGGCCGAACCTGAATGCTGCTGTGGCCATCTCCTGCGTAATCGTCGCATCGCAACGATCGTCGTATCCTGTTGAAAACACTCATTTTTCAGCACTCGACTTCAGTCATGTTGAACGTCCAATCAATTTTCGTGACGTGGGAAAGCACATTGGTTGTTGAAATTGTGCTGTTGCAGTTTACCATACCCCTTTGAGCATGAGGCCGATTGATTGAAACCGTGTGTCCTCTAAGGACACCAAAATATTACAACCTTAGGGATGCAATTCACGCTCAGAGTGTCAATCAGTTTCGTGTTTTCTTTAAAAATAACTGCAGTTAAAATGGTGCACATGCATGTTTTCAATTCTCAATACCCGTAATGCTTAGAAACAACTCGTTTTCAGATAGCATAGGAGTGAAAGCAGCACCCGCGATTGAAACTATCGACCCTCCGATTTCTGAACAAACGCTTTGATGACTAGGGCAGGGTGAGCGCTCTCATCAACCACTTCATGACCCTTCTGTGCGATGAGGTCTATTGCATTTATATGCGCGACAGAAGTGATGGGACAAAACAACGTCAAGAAACGAGAAGTGCTACTGATTTCGCAGCATTCTAGTCGTGCAACTATCTGTTCGAGACGCTGGAGTCCTGTTTGCAGATGTTCTTTTCACTTGTAATGCATGACTAGCATTGAAAGCTGAGCCAAACTAAAGTATGCTGAATTATTATCAGGAAGTGAAAACTTCCAAGCTGCTGGAAGAGGACGGGACAACGAAATCTGACACTGGTTTACTTGACGAGGAGACGAAGTGAATTTTCTCTGGAACCATTAAACGAATCAATGAACAGCCGATCTTCATAGATTGCGTATCCGCTTTACAAGACCAAATCGAAGAAGCAAATTGCGAATTCTGCTCGTACAGTAGGCAGGACTTTTGAATTAAAGCAGAAGAATGAATGCGGTCAAAAATTTGTGAAGGTGCGAAAAGAAGCTGAGTTAGAATTTTTGAACTGGAATAGACGATGCTAGCTAGAATTTGATGGGTGAAAATGAGTGAGTTGAGATGAAAAAATTCTTTAAGATAAGGTAAGATATGTAAAGTGAGAAATTTTTTCACGCAGGATACTTCGCTTTAGATGGAGACACGTTGAATCTGCAGATTACACAATTTACCGCGAACATTTTTATGCAGAGAGTGGTAAAGGCTTTGCTGATTCTCCGCTTCATGCGTGCTGGAGAGCGCTTCACATTTTAGAAACGTTTCTTCATCAGATTTTCAAATTCATCATTACGAAAACCATCTTCGAAGTTCGCTTCAAATCTTTTGCGAAGAAAAGCCACCTGATAAATCACTGAAGCTCAAAAACAAAAGTTGAATATTATTCACGATGCTCTTAATTATTTCTTGACGCATCCATTGATTGCACTGACAAAATATTTGTTTGTTGTCGACTACGCTCCTTGTTAAGAGTGACTTGCAGCGTGGCGATAGAGGAAGGTCATATATTCGGGAACGCCTTAGACCCGGATTGCCGGTCACTAACTCCAAGATATCATGAAGTAACCTTCGAATTTTTCGAAAAAGAAGCTAAACCTTTGTTTTCGGAAGGGACCGAAAGGTATCACATTCAGCTTCTAACATTCTGATTGCACTTTTTTCTTCGTTTGATACAGGAAGTAGCGATTTCGCAGCATTCTAGTCGTGCAACTATCTGTTCGAGACGCTGGAGTCCTGTTTGCAGATGTTCTTTTCACTTGTAATGCATGACTAGCATTGAAAGCTGAGCCAAACTAAAGTTTGCTGAATTATTATCAGGAAGTGAAAACTTCCAAGCTGCTGGAAGAGGACGGGACAACGAAATCTGACACTGGTTTACTTGACGAGGAGACGAAGTGAATTTTCTCTGGAACCATTAAACGAATCAATGAACAGCCGATCTTCATAGATTGCGTATCCGCTTTACAAGACCAAATCGAAGAAGCAAATTGCGAATTCTGCTCGTACAGTAGGCAGGACTTTTGAATTAAAGCAGAAGAATGAATGCGGTCAAAAATTTGTGAAGGTGCGAAAAGAAGCTGAGTTAGAATTTTTGAACTGGAATAGACGATGCTAGCTAGAATTTGATGGGTGAAAATGAGTGAGTTGAGATGAAAAAATTCTTTAAGATAAGGTAAGATATGTAAAGTGAGAAATTTTTTCACGCAGGATACTTCGCCTTAGATGGAGACACGTTGAATCTGCAGATTACACAATTTACCGCGAACATTTTTATGCAGAGAGTGGTAAAGGCTTTGCTGATTCTCCGCTTCATGCGTGCTGGAGAGCGCTTCACATTTTAGAAACGTTTCTTCATCAGATTTTCAAATTCATCATTACGAAAACCATCTTCGAAGTTCGCTTCAAATCTTTTGCGAAGAAAAGCCACCTGATAAATCACTGAAGCTCAAAAACAAAAGTTGAATATTATTCACGATGCTCTTAATTATTTCTTGACGCATCCATTGATTGCACTGACAAAATATTTGTTTGTTGTCGACTACGCTCCTTGTTAAGAGTGACTTGCAGCGTGGCGATAGAGGAAGGTCATATATTCGGGAACGCCTTAGACCCGGATTGCCGGTCACTAACTCCAAGATATCATGAAGTAACCTTCGAATTTTTCGAAAAAGAAGCTAAACCTTTGTTTTCGGAAGGGACCGAAAGGTATCACATTCAGCTTCTAACATTCTGATTGCACTTTTTTCTTCGTTTGATACAGGAAGTAGCGTGAAAACGCAAGATGAATCATTGTGAACGAATCGTACTCCTAAGATCAGTTGCACTAGTGAACTTTATTTGATCATTATTGCAGGAAAAAAAGAGAAAGATGATGTCGTCGTCAATGACGCAATAAAATTTTATATACCTGTATAGTAGCCTGTTTTGCGTGGCAACAAGTCATACCTTGCTGCCGTTTCGCAACCGACAACTATAGGTAACCATTCGCTGTAGATCATATGCTGTACCTTTGCTCCCATTATTCGACGAGTTTCCTGAAGAAAAGAGCGCTAAAAATCGTTGAGGATGATTTGAATGCAATCTTGCAGAAATGACATCTCATTATTCACTCTCCTCCCCCCCCCCCCCTCGTAAACAAAAAAAAAACACGACAAAGGTGGTGGCATCATTGCTTCGTTTATGTCGTTTTTTTGCATGGAAACGGATAACTGGCACGAACGCATACCCATTCGATGTCTTCCCCATACCCGTATCCAGAAAGGAACGGCGAATACCGGAAAGAGGACAACATAAATTCTTTCATCAATTTTTAATCATTGAATGCATACCTGTTGACTGTATGAAGACATTGCAGAAACAACAATGTTCTCGCTCAATTTAGCTCGCTTTCTGTCAAAACGGCTTGTTACGTTAGTCTGTCTTAGAGCACTGGCGATATTCCACATCCTTGTACAATGACAAAATTGATTTCGCACAGCTTCTCTTATGGAAAACAACTTATATGGGTGCAAATAAAATGAATCAGAATACCAAATAATTGGTTTCATCTGGCCAGAAGTTATTGATGCGATTGAGGATTGTCGCAATTCGATTGTGTTCGCGAAGGAATATTGTATGCATAACTGTAAGACCCGGCTGTTCGTTGTTTCGCTCATCGCCGGCATTGAAGCACGGATATTTCGGACCAGATCTTCAAGCAAATTGTCAAGCTCAAGTAACTGAAGCATTTTATGAGCAAATCGACGAACACTGAAAGGATTTTAATGGATGAAAAGTGCGACAGCGTATCTTTGCTCACTGAATTTTCTCACCAAGAAAACGAGTAGAACAGTTTGATGGCATTTAGATTGGCCAGCTTAATATCAAATAACAAACT
>JAARMF010004831.1:0-11132 GCA_022844705.1 Toxascaris leonina
CCCCACTCACAACTCGCATAACCTAAACAGTTAACTGGCTTAGCTCTGTCATGTTTCTTATTCACTTCAGACCTATCTGATGAGTTGATGGGCAATCCGGTAACACAATCCTAAACCTTGATGATGAGTGTTCCATCTGAGATAGGGAGGCCTGTGATATTCAAAAATTTCGCCAAAATAACAGTGCGAAACCACACGAAAAACTAACCATGGAAGAGCGTTGTTCATGCTCAAATCCTTGTAAGCCCCCATCATCAATGTCCTCCTCTGGTGGCAACTCTCTTTCCGCTCTTCTCTGCTCCTCACCAGATGCACCCATAGTTAACCATTCTGATAATGTTTCATCCATCTACAAAATGAACCAATTAAAATCTCAAACAATTCAAAAAGGAATCCGTTCGTGTAGGGCTCAAAATAAATGCCATATATTGGGTAAAAACAATATTATAGCACATCATAACATCGAGCATTAAAACCGCATCCCACTGCCTCAGTGCTATGCCCAACGTAATTGCTCATTAACTCAATAACACACTTGATAAGCTGTCCAACTTACAGCATTTATCCTCTCCCCATCGGCTCTGATGATCATAATATGTCTAAATAAGTAAACAACAAGTGAGCAATAGGGATCTGATGCTCATTAAAACATTAACAAAAAGCATTGAGAATAATCGAGCGATAGCTCATGAATACTTTGTGTCCTTCTTTCTCTTGCAGATTTGAGAAGCAAAAGCAGCACTAGCCATATCACTTTCGTAAGGAAATTTGTGACTACCTATATGAATATTGCATCACTCTATTATACAAGATACAAAATAACAGGGCGGAGTTCCTCATCAGTGGCTAATAAGAGATAGAAATATATAGATATATAGAGAGAAAAAGAAAGAGACTAACAAAGATAGCAAAACGAACAAGAAAAAGCAATCAAAACTCACCGTTTGCATCTTTTTCGATTTCTTTCCAGGCTTATGCCTAAGTTCACTGAATTGTTTTTTATGTTCAGCCGATATCACATTCGATAGCAAGTGATACGTAATAATATCGTGCTTACGTTCACTGAGTATTGTCGATCGTGTACCGATTTTCCTTATGATTCTTGCACGTTCGCCTAATATCTTATTTTTCTGAAACAACTCTTCATGGCTCCGATCAGAAACGAAAACAAATGTCGCTTAAGATACCGAAATAAATANATCGCTTAAGATACCGAAATAAATATATATACCGAAATAAATATCGGCATAAGGAAATATACCGAAATACCGAAATATCGCTCAAGACCTTCCTGAACCTATAATCCTTGAAATATTCGAGATAAGCGAAGCGCTCAATATAGAAGGAAGAGACAAAACAGATAATTGCTGCAGATTTACAAACGGGATTTCCGCGGAACACTACAACCCAACCGATAGTATCATGAAACCCCATCGTCACGAGTGCTTACTCATCTACAAAGACACAACAACTATCAACAGCCGCCTTTCTCGTCGCTGTCACCTCCCATTTCACCATCTTTTATCTCTAGTCCAATACTAATGACCAATGTCTCTCTTATTGGTCCATATGTCTTCATAGCGTTCCAAAATTTCCTCAACAATAGGCACATCATTATGCCTAGTCTTTCACAATATTCTCACATGACCATACATAAAGGCTCAAATGATAAAAAGAATCTATGAAATCGTGTCCAGAAAAACTACCGGTTGCTAATGAATGAATTCTAAGAATCAATCGGCCATCACCTCACCTCAGTTTTTGCAACTTCGTCAATAAGATTGCCGAAATCCTCCACAATTTGTGTCTTCACGCATCTGCAATACAGAAAACACCAAGAGGAGACTCTGCTTAACTGCAAACCTCCAATACTTCAATACCACAAATTATTAGTATCTATATCTCTCGGCATTTCTTATTAATCACTTGTAGATCAAAATCCCATACCCGAATATGCCATAAAATAAAACGCATAACGGACCACATACGCCTCAATAAATATTAATTAGTTCTCAACAGCACAATAGGTAAAACAGACCTCCATGGACCAATTCCTGGAATAAATGAGCTAATATGAAACAACCTCACTCTACGATGCTTCTCCAACCATATTCATCGATCATCAGGGTTGTCGTCGCTCTGAGGTGGGAACAGTAGGCGGAAATGAGCCAAAAAAGCCGAGAAAGTGAAAATAAGTTGAAGAAGAACAAATCTTACACTAGCCCACAATCACTTCAAGTACAAACCACATCGACCACCTCCACATTCTCACGCAACGTCCGAGTAAAATCCATCTGCTCCCCGTTCTTGCGGCAGCCAACGGGTAATACAGCTTAGCAATAGCTTCCGGCTAACGCTAGCTCCGGTCTACGGCATTATACGAAGCGGCGCGCCAACCGCAGTATTTATCTATCGCATCAAACGCACCGTACTACCGATGGAGGGGACATTGTGTCCCCGATGGATTCCGGGAATAAACAATGGAACGATAGTCAGTGATCCCCATGAATTCATATTTATGCCTATTTTACAATTCATAACATCCAACACCATTACTGATAAATCCCAATTTCAGCGCTCTTCAATCCCATCAAGCATTATTCTTAAATGCAACAAACCAATAGCAACCTCAAATAACCAATCACAAGCATTCACATATATGCTAGCAAAATATGTCCAGGTATATTCTATACCTTTGAAGCGGCTCACTCTTACATCTGCCACCTAGTCGTACCACCGTTGGGAAATCGTTCGAAGTCTCGCAATTCTCAGAATCCTCCAAAATATCTTCAAGAAACTGATCGAGTGCATGGTTTGTATAACAAACAACTAGTAGTGGATGAGTACGTGCCGGATTCCATAGATGCATATTCTCGTATAAAATCCGTACCAATACACGACCAATGAACGTCTTCCCTTCAATGAGCTATTGTTAACGCCGACTTAAATAAAAATCACGAAGTCATGCTTAGGTGATTAGCGTTTTCGTGAATAACCTCTCTGCCTGTGATAGGTTACAATTATTCGCCACCACACCAGGTGTCGAAAAAAACAAAAAGAAAACCATTCCACACTGCCGTCGCTTTTTTCCCGAGGGAATGTTTGCACAATCCTTCCTTAAATACAGCTCCCTCCCTCTTTCGGAGCTATCTTTCCACGCCTGATCTAAGCCCTCCTGAATTTAATTTCCTCTTCCTGTGGATGAAGGGGTTGCTTTGCAAAAAAACACCTTTCAAATTAAATCACCCTCCATCGCCTTCTTCACTCGACGAATTGGAATGGCCGAAACAATCGCTGAGCCCCAAGAATCACCACATATCTCGTTGCAGATGTGAGCAAATGCCAAATGAATGCTCACTTATAATCTTCTATGATTTCGTTTAAAAATCTCACCTATACAAAGCTTCAACCTCTTTCCCAATCTCAGATTTAGAGCTTCTACGGCCAAAAATTAATACGACTCCGTAAAAGATCCATAATTTCTTGGATGCACATTATTCGCATCAAATTAAGTTCTCCATTTCTATTCTCTAGCACACCAACTATTGATGATGATTGCTATAATTCCTCGCCTCCTACAACTATCAACTCCCTCAGTCAACAGAGGATAAAACAAAGAATGCCGCAATCCCTGTCCATGTGTTGCAACGATTAAGATGAATACGACACTCCAATGTGACGCGAAAAGGAATCGCTCGTATGGAAAACTAAGCAAACGAGTCCATAAATATCGCTCGTATGGTCAATGCTAACCACGAAACTCCTTACTCATCACCAACAATGCCCATCTCTGCTACATTCTTTGCGTAAACCCTACAAAGACAATAAGTCACACCATTCCCCATTCTCCCTCCCTCTCCCCCTCTTAGCACCTCACTCTCATCCCCCACCTCCGATTCCTCATAACAAATGCACACGAATAAAACTCTACCTGTTCCAGGTGGACCTTGAAGGATGGCGAGCTCATTTGTAAGTGCATTTACAAGTGCGTTTCGTTGATGCTCATCAAGACCAATCTTTTCACCATCCAACGTATACATCAGTCTTTTGATCGGATATTTACTACCATAAATACTGATTTCTGTTGGTGTTGTTGTCGGTACTGCAAGGTGATTCATCTGTGCCACTATAAAAGTGAAAAAAGCAATCATCTCAACCATCATATATTGCCATGACAGAGTAAAACACCACTGATAGGAGATAAGATAAGGCTGTATCATCATTGATAGTAGATAAGATAAGACTGTATCATCACTGATAGGAGATAAGCTAAGACTGTATAATCACTGAGGCATATCAGAATACATTCTACGATGCAGCATAATCCCACTACTTATGGAAGTGAACGATATGCTAACCAACATAAAAATACCACTCGAAATCTGCCTTCATAGAAAAAAGTAGCTATTAGATAGTCACGAATGAGATCAATTCGCGAATCAACACTCTAGCGATAATCGGAACTGACCTAGGCGATATCTGCTGCTATCGGAGTTGAACGGAGAGAGAAAAGGAGTGAGAGAAGCGAATTTCCTGTTTAGTCCCCATATACATCAGTATCATATCCCCCCCCCCCCTTCGTCTTATCATATCCCCGACCTCAACCATCCGCTTCTTTTGCAATAACGCTTCATATTCTTGCTTGATTAGTACTCCTCATTAGCAGTGATTAAGTGACCATAACCAATTCGAGAACAACAATAGCTTATGACGACTTCTGCTCAATAAACATGCCTTCTACGCAGACTGACGGTCCCATAAAAATGTCAGCAAAGAACAATGATTCTTAAGTTCCTCCCCTGACATGAACTAATAAGGCATGCTCATATCCTGTGCTAACCTTCACCATCGGCATTTGTATCTGTTGGAAGGGGTCGATCAAGATAAGCAGGACGTTTCACCGCTGTTTCCGCATCTACCAAATAACGTGCGAACGGTACGGGGACTTCACTGCCGAAATGCTATAAAAAAGCACCCTAGAGGAAAATAAATAAATAAATAAATAAATAAATAAATAAACAGGCGAATAAATAAATAAATAAATAANGATTCTTAAGTTCCTCCCCTGACATGAACTAATAAGGCATGCTCATATCCTGTGCTAACCTTCACCATCGGCATTTGTATCCGTTGGAAGGGGTCGATCAAGATAAGCAGGACGTTTCACCGCTGTTTCCGCATCTACCAAATAACGTGCGAACGGTACGGGGACTTCACTGCCGAAATGCTATAAAAAAGCACCCCAGAGGAAAACAAATAAATAAATAAATAATAGATCTTATAGCCATAATAAGCTTAACAAAGCCTCCTTTCCTATAGTTCCCTTAGGCCGATTTTCCACACTATTACAAAAAAATGAATGAAAAATCCATAGCAGCAAAACACAATTCTCAAAGTCAACACTAAAAAAACAAGCATGAAATATTCACGTCAACTAGTGGCCACTAGAGTGGTCAACGATTTCTGTGATGTGGACACTTACATGCTATCTACGCAACACAAAGACTATCCAATGGTGCAATCACTCAGTCGTCGACTGACCAAACGATGCTGCACATCCCATACCACGCAGACCCATCCACTTCAGACTTAAACGCATTGCACTGCGAGGATTAATCTCAGACTTATTCGAAACCTTGATGAAAGCTGAATTCCATAACCTAACTGACTCAATGCGACGTGATATTTGCCACTAAAAAGCGAAAATGAACGCAAAGTATTCGATGTCAATATGGCCAGATATGGCCACTTATGGCCACTCGACATAAAAATGGTCATAATTAAATGCCATAAAATATTGCGTGCTACTCACCACATAACAATAGATACATGAAGAAACAATTGACACATTTAAATCCAAATGGGGAAGATTGACTCTACCTACATCCATATCAGCGATATCAGTATCGATCACCGATGCAATACAATAAATAAGAAGTTAGTTATAAGCAACCTTACGACGATCACTAAGTAAAATGCGATCAAAAGACAAAATTCCATTTTGCATCGAACATAGGCTCACCTATCTCTTCACTAAAGGTGCATTAATATCTTCAAAAAAAACAACGCACTTCAATTTCGCAGCTTCTTCTGAAAGCGGAAAAGCAACAGTAAAGGACTTATTCAACTAATAAATCAAATGACACTTTGCCGACTAAAAAGTGACATTTCCGCCGTTTATGTCTTTGACAATAATTCATATTCGAATCATCTAATTGGAAATCTTCGAAAACAATCACCTTCAATACTTCGAGCACATGTTGATACATCTCGAAATATGCACCCGATTCAACAAGCGTATAAATTTTCGCCCTCGATACCTTCGATTCACTTTCCGAAGTGAACGACACCCCAATTCGTCCCTCAGCAAGTTGGCCATCCGGCCGTTCTACTATCGTTGCGAATAACGCCTCTTCTGTAAATTAAACAACCTCATCAGCAATACTCATTGCATATAAATAAAACTTGACATTCGAGATAAACTCATAAAAAACTCGACGCAACGAGTCAAACCTTTGAATCCATCACTTGAGAGTGCCACCATCTGCCCGAACTTCAGTTTTTGCGATGATGAGTCAGAACAATCGGCTAATGGCTGCAAAAATATCAACTCATCAACTTCTTCCCTCTCAACAACAACAACAAATGCATAGCCATCTGCAAGAACACTAGTGCTGTTTTCTTCCCATGCCACCATCAAAGGCTGCAAAATATGCACATAAGACAGAATAAATAAGCGCCTATATGGAAATGATAAATGATAAACCGGTGATAAGGCATCGCCATTTATGATAACCAAAGTGCTATATTAGCAGTCACCATCCACCTTTAAACTACTAAACAATTCGCTCGTCAAGTCTCATCCTTAATCGCATCTGAGATTCTTATAACGTATACTTTGACCTCAGCCGCAACAATACACCCATATACCACGCATCAAACACCATTTCCTCGCCACCCACTCTCCTTTCAAAATTTTCCCTCCTCCTTGCGTTCCCGCCATATCACCTCATTTTCTACCAAGCTCCCGGTTTCCTAGCAGCAAATATCACTGTTATATACGAGCACACACACACTTCCTTATGAAATCAACGTAATAATGGTTTGTACCAAAGCGATGACACCTGTTGCACCTACAGAAACCTGTGATAGACATAAAATTTGACCTCAATAACCTTTGATCCTCCCCTGCATAAGCACTGCCGTTAAAATTCACCTACATGTGCCCATCTGCCGCCATTCTCCACTATCAGTTGGAATGACAATACTATTTCCCATACGACACCACTAAACTTCTAACCATCAAGGATCCAAAACGTGCAAGTACTATGCAATCCGAAGCATCGTATCCAACCCGAAATACAGGTAATAAAGAGCGACCTTAACTGAACAAGGAAACTTACCTGAAACCTGATATACCTCAGGGTTTCCCCTGAACTACGCTTGATTTGTGCACCTTCGATACGAACACCGCTTATGACTAGCAAATCGAGCTCTTCATATAAATCTTGTGATCGCCGCATGAACACATCTAAAACTGTGCAGAAAAAAAAACCCCAGCAAGTCCTCATACAAATATTGTATCTATGCTGAGGTAATATTGGCGCATTAGCTCCGGTTTAACCGCCCGACGATCTATCTCGTAATACTGAAATGACGCAATTTGCCTCCTATACAACTCTCCAAACCTGGAATCCATCAAGTCAACTACACATAAATAATGCAATTTTGGATGTTCCTCCACAAAAGCTCAAAAATCTAATCGACTCCTCACTTCAGCTCCAGTTCAGGCTCCTATCACAGAACAAAACGTAAAATAGTTACAGACATTCATGAACACATCAGTATGAGATGACGAGTACACCAATAGAGCATATAATACGCAACTAGACAATTCTACACAATTCTATCTCTCAAGAGCCATTTGTTTGCGCTAATATATAAAGCAGTCATCGTATTTCTCTCCGTACAAAAATGTCTAAGGCACCTATCACTGCTTCACCTTGAAAGCATGAAAAGCCATATTATAAATCAAACTGAAAGTACTAGTAGAGGGGATCACAGCTGAGATAGTACAGATAATTAAGCACAAAGAACATCAAAAACCTATTATGGATCCCTAGCTGATGAGGCGTGAATCCATACGGCCTCCAAATCTCCGGTTACGATATGTGGGAATATTTTACACAAACAAACTGTTTCTCCCATCAAACTTTTACAACCCTTCACCGGTCTCCAATCCCTCTATCAACATAACCTCACAATTACACAAAATAACCCACGGCTGCTAAAAACTACCCAGCACTCTACAACTGGGCAAATTCATAGCGAAGACCCACCGTCACCAATACGTTCCTTCCATATAGCAATGCCGTCACGCATCGGACTCACAAAATCTTCACGCAGCAAACGAAATTGCACGTCGAGATATTGTTCAACATCAGTGAAGCTTCCTTCCTCTTTGTTACGTCTTAGATATGGCCGCACTACAAAAAAGTGTAAAAACATTGCTGTACAAATAAGACTTTTCATCACCAAACATCAATGAGTGGCACTCTATTCCTCCATAAATATTCTCCCGATACAGGAAAAGATCTTGTGCAAAAAACACACATAAAGCCATCCCCGACTGTTATATTCTACCGACTTCCAATCAGAGCAATTCACCTCTCAAAGTCCCACTCAATCAACACCTGTACGCAATGCCCACCTCTGACAGGTTGCCCATTGACAGCTCCGATCTGAATAACAATACGTACAAAAGCCGAAACAATAATAATAGAAACCAGGATGTATGATATCGCTGTGCACCAATCGAACAGGTAACGTCCTGAAATCTTGTGGTGGTTCCGTCTGGTCACAATCAACCCATGCGGGTCTATACTCATTCTCCTCCTCCACATTTGAGATCGCCTCATCTCCCTAAATAAAGTTAGTATTACTTTCTCTTAATACAATGGCATCACTTGCATTAACGTGCAAGTAAACATACTACAAATGGACCTAACACAGCGCACAGCCACTCCATCCTAAAAACTGGGAAGAACTAAAGAACTCGCTCGTCTGAAAGCCACAGAACCATGGACTGGACCTAATAATGCCTTCCCACTGCAAATATAAAAAAAGCTTAAATGCGCTCTATCTAGCGGTCCTAAAAGAAAGATTTCGGACAAAGGTCGAAAAAAAACATCGAACGAACAAAACTCCTAGAGCAATCTACATCACCGAAATTAATACCAGCATCTTTTCCAATCAACCTTATATGCAATCTCTCAAGTTCACACTTTCAAACCATATTTGAACGAATACTAAACAAATGCTTGCCCCAAATCACTGGAGGTCCTAAGAAATCAGTGGACATCAATTTCGAGTTTTAAGCTTATTGGACTCAACCGCGATCACGTTCTACATAACTCTGAAGCACCATCGAATAAAATTCCCCTCAATCAATGATGCATCAGTGAGGAATGCTCTACCAAAGACCACATTTCAAAGAAGCTACAGGCATGAAGCGCTTATAGTTTCAAATTTTACTTTCACCCATCCAGACCTAAGCTTATCTTGATAACTCATTCAACAAAATCGCTCTGAAACATCACCACCTATAGCATGTCCTCGAAGGGCGTTACATCCACGCCTTCGAGTGTTTCGAAAACTCTTGCGAACATCCACCTATTGATCAGCGTCTAGACTTGCTCATTGTTCACTACAATCGATTCTTATTCTCCACTTCCGATACGTAAACAAGACAAAAAGCTTAATGTAGATGAAGGCATTCATAATCTATTGCTGAGAACAACCTCCTAAATTGTCTTTGCTAACGTCTTTCTTCTTCTTCCTAGTCATGCTCACATACTTTTGTATGTCTTCCCACCTCGGGACGTGAAATAAATAAATAAATAAATAAATAAATAAATAAATAAATAAATAAACAAACAAATAAATAAACAAATAAATAAACAAACAAAAAAGTTTGAATATATCCCAAAAGAAGTGGCCAATGCAAAAAGATTTTTAGAATACCTCCTACTTTTATCTCCAATGTTATTTCCACTTTTTCCCATATAAAACTCCAGAAAAGTCGAAAAAAATGCAGTATGATTTGCTGAAAATTACCATCAAAAGACTTAAGCAATATCAGAAACTAGTAAAGCCCAACATAGCGTTTACTCCATTATCCCCTATAATGAAATACGTCCTCATATCCTTCGATGACCTCCACCTCCGCTGAAATTCTCTTCAAAATAATCAAGTATAAAAGATCAGTGACTCCAAGACCAATCAAAATCTTCTAACTATCCAATAAAAAGTGTGCAAACTCACACTCAACAATTTCATCAGTGCAGTTACTTCATCGCGAGCCACTTGCGGCACTTCTCTCCAAAAGCGATCGGGAAGTTGCTCAATGAAATGCTCTACATCCTTCATAAATCCTGCCTTAATATAACCATCACTCTATAACAACTCGCTGCATATATTTAACACATTCATAAACGACGTCCACAATGGTCACACATGGCGACACACTTTCATCCCTTTCAAATAAAGAGAAAGTGAGAGACAGCGGACGCCCATATAACTATGCTTCATTGGCACATACCCCTCCCTTCCCTCAGGCATTAAGCACTAAATTCTTAGAGCTCTAATACAACTTTCCGAGCACGACTTATGTCACCGACGCTTTGACATATATCATCACTAGCTGCTCAACGTTTCGATTAGCTACAACTGGTTGAAATCTCCCCCGATAAGTGAAAGTCTTGTCGTGGCATGAAGGCCGGAGCAGTCCAACTAGGTGGTGCTGTCCATCTCTCGCCAGAGATGTGACACTGGGATTAGCACTCACATAAATGCCTTTCGTTGAATCCCTTGGGCCAGGTAGTGGCGGAAGTCACACGTCATGGTCCGCCTAGCCAACGGATGACGTGTCATTTGGCTAAAATCCCACAAAGAATCGTGCGAAATGTCGTCGCGGTGTTGTCTACTGAAGTAAGGACATGACGGTGGTCATCGACTTCTAAGGTATCTAAGTTAAGGCAACGCCAATATCTAACCACCGCATTTTTCACTGCGGCAGTATTCTCAAAGAAAAACGAAACATCAGATCAAAAGCTTGATACCTTACAACCCTC
>JAARMF010004834.1:1684-13648 GCA_022844705.1 Toxascaris leonina
ATGCTTATGCTTTGCTGCTGCACATTTGCTCAAATTTTAGCTGTGCGTCCGGCGAAAACGAATCCCTTCCTGAGCCCGATTGGGAGATCTATCTGAGGGAAACGGCTCGCATGATTCTCCAACAACAAAGTGCCGAGAAGTAATTCTACCATTTAACCTTTTTTTTTTGCTCGTTTTGAGTGCATAATTGATGATCCGGTCAAAACTGTTAATAGTTGAGGTAAACTAACCAATTCGGAGGTATTAACCGATTCAGTCGCACAAAGTCAAGTTTCGTGACTGTTAATTAGCATTTATTTCTGACTTCTAATTTTTGGTTAATAGAACTCACATTTTTTTTTGCCAAGTGTATGCGCTAGTCAAGCTGAATCAGTTCTACATTTTCACGCATTCTACTGCTACTCATATTTTGGTAGCAGTATTTATCTTTTTTTTTCTATCAGCTATTAGTTAACGACTCCGACATGAGAAAAATATTTCGCTTTTGGGAATTCGGAAGGAATGAATTAATAGTGGACACAGTTATTAAATATCTGTATATGTTTGTCTTATGATGACGTGCATCAATCCATTGCGACTTGGTTTTCAGCTTACTGAAAGTGCGTTCACGCATTTATGAGTGTATCAGTCGCTGTATTCCACCAAGCATTATCTTCGTTGTACGTTCGCTTTACTCATACTATTTGTTCCACTGTTTTCTTTAAGCTACATTTTCGTTCTGTTTTAACAGGCGTTCGTCCAAGAGTTTAATCGTTTCGAAGGAAAATGATCTTTATGGGGCTATTCTGTCTGTTGTTCAATATCTGTGTTGCATTTAGCGGCGCTACGAGCATTAGGACATCATGAGAATGATTATTGTGGTTTTCCAAGATGTTTTGTTCATCCTTCGATGTGAATGCATCTTTCATTAATCATCGATAGCCTAAAAGGTAGTCATAGAAAATAGTTGTAATAGCAAAATGTTGTTAGTTATTTTCTGATGATGATAATAGCACATATTCTCTATGGAGATGAATATTCCATCGAAGCTGTAAAGTGACTCTATTGCGAAGAATTGACCTTTATCTTCCTGATGTCATAACTGCTTGACTATCGAAACGCTTCGTTCAAATTGATTTCAGAATTTCTTTCAGAATTTACTGCGAGAGTTACTTCAATATTGTGATGGTACAATTAAGGCGGAAGTTGTTGCATGTGCAGCCGAATATGAGCATCGACTTACTCGTGGCAGCAAAGCAATTTTTCATCTGGAGGCATTCATCGCTTCGTTCATGGATATTTATCATCGACAAGTAACGGAAAGTGCGCTGAATCTTTAGATGTAGCTACCTTCCGCATGTGTTTACACCGGTATATAATTCTTGCGCATTTCGTTCTTATTATTATTCATATCCGAGGTGGTGTGGCAACGTTGCAAATTGCAAAACGCAATTCAGGGCCATTCCGCTCATTTTTTTTAAATGCATTTTTCACTCCTCCTCATGAGCAAATTATTTGAGCTTTATCGAACAATACCTGTTGTCGTTGTTGATGCAGAAGTGGTAATTGTGTCGAGGGAGGAAGAGTCATATGTACTAGCGAGAAAAATTTGTAGCGTCATGAAATTATTGATCTTGTTCAATTATCATTTAGTGATTGCTCATCGACAGCCTGCTTTTGCTATGCTATGATATTAGCACTTGCGATCATTTTTTCTTTTGTGAGAACTTGAAGGAACGAGGAAATAGATTTCATCCCTCTAACGTAATATCGAATGTTGATCCTTTCACTTCCTTTTCATCTGTCCATCTAAATCCAAAATGTAGGAAATGGATTTTCTTTATCGTTCGAGTCTTTCCTCCCTTGTGGTGTTTTCGTATCGCAAGTGTGCATGTGTTGTTGTTCACTTGATATCATCGGATAGCCGAAGTTTTACTGATCTCTGTCCTTAGAAGGGCTCAAGTGACATTCTGTTTGGACCTTCGTATAAAATATTTAAAATACTGCAACAATAGAATCGTTGGATTTCGGATGGGCTTGAAATGATAGAGTTGATGTATTTAAAGTATAAAGATGTTATTTCGGCGCTGTTGAAAATCGGTGGTTATTTGTGAGAGGCATCAGGTGAAGGTTGATCGTGAGCGGTTTTATTTAGTTTCCGCGAAACTTAGTAATTTAGTCGGTTCGAACTAAAGCGTGTGCCTGTTCAGCAAAAACAAAATAATTGATGTAAGTGAAGCCAAAAGGAAAGTGAGGCTGAAAAAGGAACAAAAAATGTGTCAGCGAGGACTTTTGTTATAAATACACCCCTTAGAGCCTCCTTCTTTTGTGAATTTTGATGCGGCCATTCTAAAGTCATAGGTACAGTGATGAATTTCCATCACCTTATGTGACCGATGAAGAATTTTGGATAAGATGTGCAGACCTCGACCATTCAATGAAATAATATGTAGGGAGAGAGGAGAAAATTTCCAAGGAGGTGTCCAGATTCCTCTAAAACATTCCAGGTTATTGGAGGACAGCAAAAATCGATGTCGTTGAATTCTGTAATAGTCGAGAAGAGGTTCGAAATTGTGTCAATATTTCAGCTGTCGGACACCAGAAAGGCAGTATTTGCCATTTAAATTGAAATGTACAACTAATATTTACCTTCCCCTCGCCTGGACATCCCAGATAGCTACTCTTATGTCTTCATCGGTAAGTTTTGTCTTGCCTTTTCTTCCGTTGCAATATAGTTGTTTTATGTTCTTCCTGCATTGTTACCTCGTAGCTGTTGTCAGATGTCATGCGCTTTTTGAGAGGCGTTCGTAACGAGCCAGGTTCCTTTCAAACAGTCTCGGCGCATGTTGTAATGTTTGGTGCATGTTGAGGTGGTCATTTCGTTTGTTTTAGTTGCATATAGTGTCGTGGATATGCTAAGGATGCACCTGTAGAAGGATATTCTACACCTAATGTCGAAGGGAACCTTGAAAATGCAAAAGTTGGAGTATTAGCTGGCTGAGGAGTTTGTATGCCAGTTGTAAGTTTGACACCGTGAATCCTCTGCAAATATCTTCTGCAGCCAAATGCATGGCCGTTCTTCAAATATGAATGCCTGTTTACATCGAACAATTAATTAGGCTTTATTTATAGCGATTAGAGTGTTTCACAATGAAGGCATATCACATAGAAACCATATTTTGCACTACAGAAGATGATCAACAATATGACTATAGCGATTTCATACATTGGCTCGTTTGTAATGTAAATTTACATAGAGAGTGAAAGGAGTAGTCGAAATTCGAAGGAAGCAGCAATAAAGCAAGAGAGCAATAGTCAAATGTATGGTGTCTTTGACACCGTCCATTCCACTAATGGAGTCAAAGAAGCAAAATTGTCCCTGGCCTTCAATGAAGCGAGAGCATACGATTGTACTTGATTTTCTACTTTCATCGGCCGTCTCAATCCGATTCATATATATTATCCCATACGGCGATTTGCCGAATGCTTGCACCTTTTCAAAAACAATGATAAGAGCAGTTTACGTTATCACGTAAAATTTTGTAAAATGGTGAAGGTTGAGTCGATTGCCCGTATTACAGCATAGGCGAGGCTCCCAATCTCGACTCTCCTCTCCTCAAACAGCAGACTGAAAGGGAAGGTAAACCGCTTCTCCGTTGAAGCAATCGATCTGATTGTGGGACTGATTGTGTCAGCCTGGTTTCCTCTAAAGGCAGCCAGCCTTGAAAATTAAGGTGGAACAAGCGATGGTTATCTGCGAATGCGTTAATTCGCATGCATCAGCAAGTATAGTGCACTCAGGTATATTGCAGAATAATAGTAAGGCCCGACCGCGCATTGGACATTGCACATTGCACATTGATTACAGGCAGATCAATAGAATATGACTGGAAATGGCAGTGAGAGTTCATATGCCATCGTTTATTACAACTTGAGCAGCGGTCTTCACAATCTTCCTCCGCGTTGTCTTATCATTCCGGAACATTGAATAACGCAGACGGTATCCTGCAAGTCGGACTTCATACAAAATGATGATGATGAAGAGTCAAATGTCAGTCCATCTTGAATTTTAGTGTCCATTTATGCTCATTACTTTCGCCTGTTTTCGCAGTTTTATTTATCATACGCAAAGATTCTTCCTATGACCATATCCCGAGTTAGACGAATGATTGATTTAAACAAACCGAAATGATCTCAGAGAAGAGATAATCGGCGAGTAATGTCTCACATCTGTCGATTGTCATCGAGTGACATTCTGGCTGAAAATAATAAAAAAATTATATTTCTTCACGTCTTTTGATGCATTATGGATCAGCTACGTTTATGCTATAAAAATTGCTCTGTCCCATCGATAGTGGTTCGCTAATTTCGTAGAGGCATTTTGCATCCTCTCACCGACTATACAAATATGTAAAGAAGAGAAAATCAAATTTTAACCCCTTCAGTAGTGCATGTGCACGTGATACATGGCGTGATGCGTTTCGTCTTCCCGAGATTGATCACTCGATGATCGACGACACAAAATTCTGCAAATACGCTTCTAGTTTGCTTTAGAATACGATTTTGTAGCCTGCTTTGGATATCATCAAGGTTAATTTCGCTGCTGAGTGCTCGAGACTAATGACTGCCGCAGTTTTAAAACAAACTGCGACCAGTCGTAGTGCTTCTACTGCAAAATAAGGTTTCATAGCCTTTCTTCGCATAATTTTAACCTATTGTGAAACTATCTTCTTTTTGTAACGGAAACGGGATTTAGCGGCACCAGCTTTCGGCACTTCACAGTTGGAATGCGTTTTTTTGCCCAGTAGGAATAAGCGCATACTTCTATCGAGCCATTCGTATAGGTCCATGTCGGGTAGTTCCGAACATTTGACTGGAGCATTTCTGAAAAGAGGAAGCGGCAACGTAAGACGGAACATTCACGGAAATGTAGTTTATTTATCAATGTTGCGCAAGAATAACACACTCAGTAAGTCATCTGATCTCACAAGCATTTTTGCCTTTCACCATTAACAGCCTGTACAGTTCTGCGCATGGAAACCGCATTACGATTAGGTCGTGGCCGTGCATGTATACTCCGCTTGTATTCTTCGAAAAAATAATTAGCTATTTATTTTAAGCTCGTCCACGTATCATCATCTCCCATACACTGCATCGGTTTTTTTTTTTGGAATCTGACCACCGTTGGCAGAAATATGATGTTGGATAGTGTAGGCAGCGTGGTGACGCATGTTTTGGTAGAACGCCATTATCTACTCGTCTCCGGGCTTTCAGCGTAAGAGAAACAGAGGAAATGACTGAACGGAGCGTAGGGGGGTCGACATGGAAGCGGGCGAGTTTTGCGTGGATCACATCGTCCGTCTATTACACGGAGCTGGCAAAACGCGCATTATATGGGCCGAGATATCTGGCTTGCTGATTGTGGAGTGGACAAATTTAAGGCATTATTGGATCGATCTTAGGGAGACCTTTTGAAGCCCGTCGTCAACTGAAGTCACATTTCGAATAGGAACCGCTATCATGGACCCTCTACATCACAAAAACTCGGGTTCCAGGAAACCTGAGCAAGATGAAGTCGAGGACTGGTTCAATAGAGCAATTTCAGCTATTATCAATCACTTTGCTAGAGATCCAGGACAATATCAACGGGGCAAATTGCAATCTACAAGATCATTCTAAAACCAAGATAGGAGCAGGAATATGAGGTTTCTGATGGTGGGAGAAAAAGAATATCACAAGAAGGGAGGAAGGGAAATAATATTCTAGGAAAAGATAAGAGAGAAATATGTGCAGAAATGCTGGAAAATGGGACGAAACGAGCATAACGAATCACCTCACAATGTTGGCATTAGTAGAACAAAGCCAGTTCTGATCTCCTGCCTGCCTAATTTATCCAGCCTCCCTTCCTTCCTCCCCCCTCCCCAAAATGGCTGCTGCCTCCTTGGACAGCTACTTTCGTCGTCGTACAATTGAAGACAGAGGTTGGTTACACGATCAGCGTATCCTTCCTACAAGAGGATAGCGACAGAAAACCCTCAGTGTGCAAATTATCCCCCAGCAAACCAACATACAGCACACTTTTTCACTTTCAACACAGTTCATTAAGCCGCTTTTGAAGGCAGCCATCGTTGCCAGAAACCAAACCACGGTGGGCCGAGTGGTAAGGTCTAAATTCGCTGTCAGCATGGCGGATTTCTTCCGAGAAGAAGAAATGTTATGTTTTGACTCAAAAATGTCTCTTTCACGGATAGGAAAGTTTCACCTCCTCACCACCAACCAGTTGCCCCAGTCGCACGCCTGCACCTTATCAGTACATGCCTTCCCCTCTTGGCACAACTGAATCACGAAAAAACTCCCGCCTTTCTCTAAAACGACACAGATGCAGACACACACAGACACGCATACCTATTAGTTATAGTTCAGTGCGTCAACGTTTAACGAAAAAGCACACGAATATAGGTTATTTATGAAATGAAAGAATTACACTGACATGGTTCAGAGGCGGACAACTTTTCCACATTATTCCAAACACCAAACGAGAAATACTGATGCAGTCTCATTTTCTCCGCCAAATGCATGACAGCATAATCCTACTGGAAAGTGGACAAAAATTGACTCGCTCCCCCTTCTCACCATTTCTGGGCTTAGTTGGCCAGAGAAAGATCGCAAGAGCAAAAGTTCACATGCAAGACTGGAAAGGAGCTTAGCCAGAAAAATTCCTTTCAATTTTGCCAAACGAAAAGATTCTTTCATATATAAGCAGACAGCTGTCAACAGAATATAAATAACACAGAATTAAGCTTCCGTATAATGTAGAATCTGTAATGTAGAATCGTATATATATATATATACAATTCTCCATTATAGAGAGAAAGAGAAAGAGAAAGAGAGAGATCGAATATGAATAAAATGGGACAGAAGGGAAAGGCATGCCAGAAACGGACACGACTCTTTCTAGTTCCAACAATTCAGTCTGCTACCTGAACATTTTTCATATAAAATCGATGAATAGGCACCCAATATGCATCTGCTTATGCAGGCGACTGGTTCACTTGAAATTGAACCTTTCGGCTTTTGCTGAACTCTTCAAACAGTTCGTTTCGGATTGTAATGGGTAACTGAGACTTACAAATTCTATGATCACTGACTTACGTGAAAAATGGTCGATTGAAGCGAAATTAGATTCAAGTCCGTGGAGGACGATTGGTGATTGCAAGAGCGAGACATGCTGAATCCTAAATTTCGGCTTGTGACCAAACTCGGTCACGCTCAGAAAACTTTGCGCTCTCATAGGCTAAAAGTTGAAGATGCAATCGCGAAAACACAATTATTTCCGCCAGTCGTTTTCCATCATAAGAACTTCCTTTGAATTGCGCAAGACTTCATTGCTTAATATTGAAGAGCAGTAACTACTCGCTTCAAATGTTGAATATCCTTTAAATTATGTTGACAAAAGTGATGCAAGCCATTACGATGTAGAATCTACAACAATATTGATTCCAATAACACAATATCAGACAAATGAAACTACGAACGTGAGATCATCAGGCATAAGAAAAGCGTTCGGCTGTATACGTCGTGCATATTGGCTGTTTACACAAATCAGCTTACTCAACGTTGTTTTGCGAATTTCGGCGAGCTGTCCTGAAAATTTCAAAAAGTCATCGCAAGAATTCGACAATTTTTATGACGATCGTTTCGCTTAGGCGTTATCAGAAAATGTTCTATAATCTTATATTTCTAATCGTTCAGAGGTGTTGTCTATAATATTCAAATTTTATGAGAGGCTTCACGTTTTTCTTCTCGTTTTCAGTACGATTCTAGGACTCCGTACGATGCCTTTAGCAAAATCAGGCTTCAAAGGACTTTTTCATCTTTACGAGATGAATAGTGAATGATTGTTCTGTAAAATGAAACGAATGACGTCTAGTTCCCCAGATAACATCATTCAGTGAAGCAACTCACTAGCGACGTTTTCGCGAGATGAAACCTGATAATCATCGAAGCTGATCTCCTAATCTATGTGTCACTCCATTTCTTTACCCGCAGTACAATCCGTGGAGGCAAAGGGAGAAGTCACTCTTTCGCATGTCGCAAGTTGCATCACTACCCCTTGAGGAGAACAATCAATCATCCCTATTTTCTTTCAGCCAACATTCCCTCTAAACAACGTTGCCCCTTGACAGATACTGGTCACCAAAGATATAGGTGTGGAAAGGTATGCCGTGTTTTATGAAACGAATGAAAACAGGAGCCAACACGGCTCTACCTGCAGGGGTGAAGGCGTCATATGATTAAGCGGAAGTCACTTTTCACGTCACTTTTGCTACAGACTACGATCAATGCAAAAAGACTAAGGATTGAAAGGAAGGGAAAAAAGTGTCACCTGGGGTGAACTTTGTAGCTGGATTATCGTTTTCATAGTAAAATCGATCACATCTCTTAAGCCGTTGGAATTGCTCGGCAATTATACAAGCAGCCATTGGACCGACCAATGCGCCTAAAACGTTTTCGAGTTTTCAGGGATAAATGACGAATCTCTTCGGCAACAAAAACTTTAAAAGTTGGAAAAAGATTAAACAGATCTGGCTAAACGCATATCGATAGGCCACTCCGAAGCGGTCTTACTGTCTTGTTTAACTGGAAGTTTCCCTTTCACAACGCGCATTCCAACGACAGATGGTATATGTGCTTAATTCTCTAGTCCGATAAGTAAATTAATTTCTGAGCAAAATCCAGTTCAGAAATTTTTTATTATTACAGAAGCGAAATAAATTAGTCCACCACGAAATAAAAAAGATCGGTGACGAAAATAACCATTGATATTGCACGAACATGGCTATCTCATAGTGGTCCAAAACTGTTGGCTATTTTATTCCGAATGATTTGAGTTCACAGAGATTGACACCGAAAGCTTACTTAATTATTTAAATTTCTTCTTGAGGCAAAAATATTCACTTTTATATATTTTATACGAATACATATCGAAATCTAGATGCTGTGATCTATGACTTATGAATGATTATTTCGTCACAAAATTCTTCAACATAATTTCTTTCATTTCGAACATATTTGAGCCGCCTATGTTTCTCAATGACTTTTTTAAAGGAATTAAATACGAATGCACATCTTTTGCATATAGAAAATGCTTCCACGATGTGCAAAACGATGAGGTCACCACTAACCACGGCATCGAGGGGTCGCTTAAAGGCGCCACGATGACCGTCTAGTCGAAAATTTTTTTCCACATCGAACTAAACTCAACGCTCCTGTAGGGGAAGGGGGGATGGCGGGAGGGAGACGGGGATAAATTGATTGTCCTATTCAATAGTTGCAAACAACTTCTGCAGAAAAAAATTCACTTATAAATTGCCACAATGAAATGAAGCAACTAGTACACCTTTGAGAGGCCTTTCAGACATTAATCCTGGAAAGAGGTCAATGTCATCGACGTTTGCATAAACGCTCCTCATCGCTGCAATACTTGATTCATCCATCACATCGCGTAGATCTTCGAAATTTCGTGCACGTCGCATACCGCACATTTCTCTAAAATTATTACAGATTTATTTCTGTGTTTCTGCTCCATCATGCCGGTGTATGCTATGATAGCTCACCGAATGGTCGTGCTGCAACAACTCCTTCAAGTCGTCTAGGAACAACAAAATGTTGACCACAACAAGTAACAATGCAATGCTTTTTTTGTTCTTTTGAATTTTATGAAATATTATCCGGAAATTTTCTTATAAATATTCGCCACTTTTTAAATACGCAAGAACTCTTTCTTCTGAACAAATGAAATGTTCGACAATTGTATATAAGATTAGGCAGTTCGTTTACTAGAAAGCAATGTAATTCAGCTGTGAAGTAAAAAGAATGGGTTTTATGGGTTTCTTGGTTATACATCTTTATCGACTTCAAACTCGACTTTTGCCAAAATTGGAAATAAGACAGTATTCGCCAGCAATGCATTCTTCTCTCAAGTCTTAACAACGTTCTCTCAAGTGTCGATATTGGGAAAAAAAGTAAACATAAGCGTACAAATGGTCTAGCGGTTATAAACCAAGACCACATAGCCATGAAGGCTAGAATTTGAATAGCACTGGAGAACAATAGTTCAAAGAATGAATGGCTTAAGATATGCACGAACCGATAAGCATTATAAGGTGGGATTCCATGATCCCTACCTCGTTGAATGTTCAAAGCAGGTAAATCGAGGCCAGTTAGCGGACCACCAGGTCGCTGGAACAGGTGATTGCGTATAGCACTCGAGATGTGACGATCAAATGCCATACTGAAAAGAGGAATTCTCCGCGTTGTTTGAATAGAGCAGCTCAAAATTTAGAAATACACTGGAAATATATAGCAATATTCAGTAGTTCAAGCATTATGCAGGGACTACTGGACGTTCCGTACGACAGCGAGAAAACAACTATAAACGTCAAAGACGAACAATTTAGTTTCGAGAATCACGAATAGCTATTGTCACAAATTAGTCAGCTTCTTCTTCTCGAATGAATTCGATAATGAGTGTGATAAGAATTTACTGCAAAGCAATCGAACATACCTTTCAGCACCTAGAAGGCCCATCAGAACGGATTCGATATGTCCGGCTGCAGGAAGATAGTAGAACGATTCATTGTTGAACATTGACTGTAATATACCTCAAGACATTATAACTGCTGCGTAACCCATAAGGCAATAAATGAACTTCACGACAGAATTTTCGAATATTAATTGCTTCATCGTGATTTCCCGAAAGATAAGAGGTCTAGGCAAATGAAGTAATTTATCTCAATTTGCAATCGCTATCGTAGAATTTCATCTTTAGAGGAGTACTTCTGACATAGATGCTCGATATCGTGCTCATTGAATGTAATTGGAGGTGTACGTTTATATATGGGAAAATAACATATTATATATGGGAAAGTAGCACCGAATTGAATTGATCTTAGCCGCATAAATAAAGAAAACTCCACATGTGTGAGCGTTTTCGGTCGTATGCTCCATCTCAAAGTTGTTTTGATTAGATAATGGTAATCACAACGAATGTATGACGAATTTGCGATGGGGAGTTGTCGCACATAGAAAGACATATATTACGATATAACAAGTGAGGGGATGCACCAAGGAAGCTGAAAAGATGTGCGCTCTTCCAGTTGTGTTGCTGAGCAAACGGTTTAGTGTGAAGAAACATGGGCCATATTACATTCAATAGTTAATCGAACCTATACGAATCTACCATAAAATAATCGCTTTCAATGGGCCGTCCCTTGGGAAGTTTTTAACCATATCCGCCCATCCCTAGGTTCTCTCTAAAAACAAAAAACACGGGTCAGTCTGAATGCCGGATAGGGGATATCATATATAACACGTAATGCACAACAAATTTCTTCTATCTTCTAAGTGGTTCTTGAGTTCGAACTACCAGATAGACGTGCAAACGGAAATAAACATATGCACAGATATAAGACCATCATAATGCGTCATGCAGGCGCACTTTTGCAGAAGCGCCTAAAAAGTCAGTAAGTCATAGCGACAGTGATTTTTAGGGCGAATAACACCTACCTTTAGATCGATGGCTTCGCCAGCTTCCTCGTATTCGCCGTTCATTCGAGGGAAGAGGTTCCGGATGAGCGAATGGCCGAACCTGAATGCTGCTGTGGCCATCTCCTGCGTAATTGTTGCATCGCAACGATCGTCGTATCCTGTTGAAAACACTCATTTTTCAGCACTTGACTTCAGTCATGTTGAACGCCCAATCAATTTTCGTGACGTGGGAAAGCACATTGGTTGTTGAAATTGTGCTGTTGCAGTTTACCATAACCCTTTGAGCATAAGGCCGTGACTGAAACCGTGTGTCCTCTAAGGACACAAAATATTGGCAACCTTGGGGATGCAATTCACGCTCAGAGTGTCAACCAATTTCGTGTTTAAAAAAAAAATTACTGCAGTTAAAGTGGTGCACATGCATGTTTTCAATTC
>JAARMF010004838.1:0-13640 GCA_022844705.1 Toxascaris leonina
GTTTTCGGACGATCAAAGCAATAGGAAAGAGAATATCAGTCAAAAACTCGAAAAAATTTAAATTTGTGTTAAATTTTTAAAAGCGCAAAAAAAGTTCTTCGATTGCAGCATTTTAATTCCAGTCGGAGACCGCCCCTCTACTCCAAGATGGAATCGACATCGATGGCAACCGTTCTACGGCTCCTCTCAACTGATCTCTTACTGACTATCCCTCTTGCTCAGCTTGAGCGTATATATAAGATTCTGAGTGAAGGGCGAAGGATCAAGAATCAAATCGTCGCAACTCGAAAAATGCCGTCACAAAGACAATCTGAGTTCTAATTTTCTCAAACGCAAATCGTATCGGAGACCTCTCTTAACCGCTGATTGCAAATATCGCAATATTGCAGAATCAACAATAAAAAATAAAAAATAATGGGCCGATCTGATGTGGCGTTAGACAAATGCAAGCAAACAACATATTCATATGAAATCCTAGCAATGTTCAGTGATCGATGATGACGTACCAATAGAATGCGATTCTCCTCTTCCATTCCCTTCACTCCCCTTGCACATGAGTCTCATCTTGCCTGAGGCAAAAACTGTTCGTCCTCTTCCTTCTCTAACGTCTTAATGATTCAGGATTGCTCCCGTACCGTAATGCAAAACATAAAATATGACGGCGCCGATGCCAAGGGAATATATCATTTTGAAAAGACAAATGTTCGAGTGCTAGTGAAACTTACATCATCAACACTGCCACCTTCGAGTACCCTCATACGCATCATAGTCTCAAGGTAATGTGCACGCACACGCAATGCATTGAATTCAACACGTCCTTCTGGATTGCCGCATGATGCACCCATACATGGACAGGGAAATGATGGACGATCGACCTGCAATAACCACACTCTTTACTAGATTTTAATTAAAATGCAGCAATAATAGTAAAGAATAAACAAACAACAGCGTTTAGTCAATTGGCTACACCCGTAAACGAGTAGTTGAGGGACAATGAGTGAGTAATGAACGAGCCATTTGTACAATTCACCTCAGCAGCCAGCTAATTTATTTATCATAAGAGCATGAAGGCTAATTATTTTTTAGAAATGTAAAACGACAACAAGCCAAGAAAAATAAATAATCGATAGTTATTTTTATAGCCACCATATGACGCCTGGAAGGGAGGGGTGAGTGGAGAGGGGAGGAAGGGAACTAGGAATTTTCAATTATCCAGAAGCGGCTTCACACTACCTACGATGCTCTCCGATCGTTGTGTTCATTTGTAAACTAAACAGCTTTCTCAAATGCTTCCAAATGTATTTTTCATACTCTTCAATAATGGAAAGTGGTAAAACTTGACTGATATCGAGATGTCATCCTCCATACAACGATGCATTGACACGAATCTAGCTCCGATATCAAATATAAATCTATACACGGAAATCACAGATTGGAACTTATTCACGGATTTCAACCTTAAGCCATATGTGAATTGCGACAAAACTTGAGAACCTCACTCAAACCACAGTGCTAAAGTCCACCACTGACCAACTATCACTGACCGCAGTTCCACTGGACAAGAATATCGGAATGATCCTAATCAGATAGGATCACACAGTATAAATCAATAAAGGTGAAAAGAACAACTGCGATTATTTCCTCTGACTACACATCTCTGCTGTATCTGAGAACGAGCAANCTTTCCTCTGACTACACATCTTCTCTGCTGTATCTGAGAACGAGCAATCTCTCGGAGGTTACCTCTTCGACTATGAGACCAAACGCAAGCTATGAATTAATATCCAACTGATTACAACACTAAATCGCCACATCAACACTCCTTACGGCTGGTGACGACTCTTTACAAGTACAGATGCGAGAATGTGGTTCATAGGATTAAACGAATCAACCTCTTCAGGACAGTTCAATCACATCTCCATTCGAGACAAAGTCGGACCATAACTCACCTGACATTTGATTCCATTCTTTGCACATTCACAAGATTCCGGTGTGCACACTCCATCTGCACACATACATCCACAATGCTGACGACTAGCACGTATCGATTGACATATTGGTGCCTCACTCTTCAAATAACTCCTATTCAGCTCAATTTATTATATCGAAATGAAGCGACGGAAAGTGAGCAGTATTTAGCGTAAAACAACAATCGTAATGTTCACATAAGCCACATTCACCCACAACTTTCAAAGAAGAAATATTTCCTCATTCCACTACTCTCCTAAGAACTGATACAGATATAAAATAAAAGTCATGCGATGCAAGCAAAGACATTCAAGGATACACGTAAATAGAAGACATGCCCAAATGATCCTGTCAGGATGCAGTTGAACAAGGTAGCTAACAAACACTAGAGAACCTCAGCAGGCATTCTTTCAAGCGAATTCGCTCACCAAATCAACGAATGTAAGAACCGCAAAGCACATCTTTCTCTCATTATACCGCTCAATATTCCTCCTCATCACTTTCCTTCTCGCCTTTAGAAGAAGAAACCTACCCTATCGACATGCACACCAGCCGCTTTCAGCATAGCCTGTCGAGTGCGCCCACCAACTGGCTGCATCATATAGCAGGCAGTTTCAAATTCCTCCTCCTCTTCATCATCCAACTCTTCCTCGTCGTCCTAAACCAATATTATCTCAGCAAGCAATGACCGACACTTAACACTATCTTTCATAGAGCAAGAAAAATATCGTTCACTCTGGAGAGAGGCATGATCCAAGGCAGCATCAGATGCTCGTCTCGTCCTTCCTTTCCTTTTGTCACTTATCAATCAAGATACCCTCTTAACAATTTTTGAATTCACCGTAAGCAAAGCTGCGCTAGATAACTGCTCCACATCAACTTTTCATTTCAGTAAGAAACATCTCGATTTACGCGAGTTCCTTCCCAACGAAATCACCTGCCCCATAACACAATTGACCCATCAATTCGTGGCCTTTAGCATTTATAAGCTGCTTCATCCATTTGATTAGGTACGTGCGGGTACTGTGCCATATGCGGAGCACTCAGGGTAGTAGAAGGCATTTCAGCTAAGAAGCTACAAAATGCTGCCATATCTACCGAAGCAAGAGCGAAGATTAAACCTGAAGAAGACAGCTCGATGAAACATTGGCGCCACAATCATCCAAACAAAGAAACTTAATTTACATAGTATCTAATTTTTAGGAAAAAGCTTGTTGTTCGGATAATCGGAAGTCAACAACATAATCATCTTGTGGTTGCCCCTCTTTTCAAGTTTTTGCATTCGCCACCGATAAAGGCATCAAACAAATACTGCAACATCGCCTTAACCACGAACCTCCTCTTCACTCAGCTGCTCGTCATCAGTACTAGCCTCTGAAGTGGTAGACAGTGTCAATCCACTCTGATCAAGACACGGCGTATATTCCTCTCCCTCTGTCGTTATTTCCATTAGAGCTTCTCGTCCATCACCTCAAAACGTTAGCAATAATTTTTTGATTGCAAAAAACAAAATCAAGGAGAAAAAACTGTTGTGATGGAGATATCGAAAACATAAATAAACCGCGGCGAACGAATGTTTTTCGCTGGATTGTTCCCTCTTCCCCCTCCTCTCTCCTCGAATAGCATAAAGAATTAGTCATTCCCTCATGCCAATGCAACTCACTGAAAATTTATATGAGCTGACAGAAGTAAAGCACATTAGACAACCCATCCACAAAGCTGCAACGGCTCCCTTCAAAAAGCTGAGAGCATAAAAAACGCTGAACAAGAGTTCTTTTGCAGACCAATCAATCACATCAGTCACTATGCGACGCATGCTTTTCCCATCCCACCAATACGACGCTTTTCCAAACTGGACTCCGAAAGAAAATTACATCACTCACTGACTCCTGTCTCACATACACCGAAGAGCTTACCATGATCGACTCCTTGCATCGAATCAGAAGACTGCTGTCGCTGAAACGATATCGGCGAAGGTACGATCGGTTCACTGACATTTGCAAAACGAGCCGCACGCTCATCACATCGCTTTCGATAGCGCTCAAGCTGAAATGTTTTCACAGTTGTGTCTATTAAAGTAGAAGTATATTTCAGTGGCAATTATTCAACGCATTCGAGGAACTTGAAAACGTGATTGAAAGCTGACAAAGAAGGCCGAGATGGGAACGATTTCTCTTGGCCGCCTTGTTGGCTAATGATCACGAAAAATGCACGAGGTTGCGACTTATGAGATATGAAGATGTACATGCATACATATAAAACGCCTTCAAAAGCAAAAAAACCACTCGGCAGTTCATTAGGCAAATGACACAGGTTATCATCAAATATGAGATACTCACCTGTTCCTTTTGCATCATCGTTTCGAATTCGACGATCGAATATTCCTTCGCATCGTGATGCTTAGCGGTCATACCTGAAAGTCAACATTTTCGAAACACCATTACAGACGACACTTTCTCCAAAGAACTCAGTACTACTGGATCAGCCTATCTTCTGCTCTTAAAGATTCAATACTTTGGAAACATGTGAACTCTCAACTTTCAGCTCATTTCGAAAAGCAAAGTCATTACTAAGCATGTATCGGTTTCAAAGAATCGCAAAAAAGGGTGACCAAAATCTTTTGAAGAGAACCGAACAACTCACATTGAATACATTTGTATGCCGCTCAATTTTAAGACGTATAGCTCTGATTAATTAAACAATGCGAGGTGATGAATTTGCACCTCGATCGTTAACGATGCTGCCTAATATCCAACGACGTTAATCACATCTGTATTTTGCCAAAGACAACTTCTAGCCGTAGGACCAAAATCAGAGGCCAATTCCATCGTTATTCCCATCCCCCCCCCTTCCTCCCACCATCTTTCGCCCTCGAACTTACTTCTACATCACNACCATCTTCCGCCCTCGAACTTACTTCTACATCACTTTTGAAAAACAATACGAAAGCAGCGTTGTGGATTGTGTCTCCAAGTTCACCAATCATCAGTTTGCAAGTCATCCCCCACTCTCTTGCATCCCACTCAAACAAGCAGTCAACAAACCTTTCTATAGGAAAAAGCAAACATTATCGGCTCTGAATCACTTTAAAACCCTACCAAATAGCGAAGGAAAACCAATTAAATTCAAATTTTTTAATTTTGACATATTTCACCTCCGTATTAAAACCTTTTGGCTTCACATCACAAACAATGCTATAAATGGAATATAACAATTTCAGCAAATCTCAGAGAAATTCACTAGGTTTATCCCTTTCAACATCTCCCTTCAGTAAATCGTTCAACTAACAACCTCATACAGCAAACACCTTACATCATACTACAAAGATAACCCTTCAGAAATAATTGAGGAAATATTTGCGGAAACATTACGCAATAAATTCGAAAATTAAGAACAAACATAACTATCGGCCACCTAACAAACGAAAAGATATCCACAGAAAGGGAAAGAACATTGAAGTGTTACCCAATGTAATGCCTCCTGACGTCGGCACAGCTGTAAATCCCTGTGACCGTTCAAAATAATACACTTGAACACTTTTAAATCGGATCCTCTTCTTCTTTGCACGACATCTGCAGGACACATTAAACATAAATACCTTCGAACAAATATATGCGAAGAATGATTTTAATTTGTGATAAAATAAGCAGCAAACTTCATCGTTTCGCAGATGTATTATGTAATAACCCACAAAAATCTGTATTTGAAAACGGCTGAAAAGCAATAATCCTCAAGGAAGCACAATAAAAACGTCCGATCCACAATAGCAGTGAGCATCGTTTTAGTGAGTGGAAAAAATTGCAGCAATATGAGAAGATTATAATAGCGATCGACGGCTAAAATAATTCAAAATATTAGAGACCGAGAACGTTATCTTTGCATTTACTTTTAACTCGACAAAACTCCATACATATTAGTTCATCACAAAAATCGATTTTCGAATATTAGTTCAACGCAACAACCGAGTCTGTTCGTGCACTCAAAAACAACCACCGAAACAAACAGGTTTTCTTGAGAAACCCGTCGAAGCTCTACTCCTAAAGAAACGCATTTGGCTCACAGGGAGAAATATACAGATAGAAATCAATCAACACGCCTAAATTCCATAACGAGCAGTTTGCGCAACACCGCACTTAGACGGTCGCTCTACGAATGATTACGACCATCAAGGCACTTACTTTGAAGTGAAACTGGGACCTGCCAACAGGTATCACTCCGCCACAACGCACTTTAGCGGAAAATTGCAACTGCGCATTAGATAATAAAAAAAACTCGTAATACTCCACTTGGCAAATGATGACAGACAATTTCAGCGCAGTTAAGTGTTGCCCCCTTCAGTCGCAACAGACTCGTGAGTGCAAACCGGTAAGAGATACAAGCTCCTTCAACAAATGGACGTGGTGGCAAACTCGGCTAACCACAGGAAAATAAGATCCTCGCCTTAAAAATGAACCTTTTCGATACTTTTCTTTCTCCTCTTATTCATCTCTTCACTGGATTTCTCTTCCCACTCCCTTCCTTCCCATATTTTTCAACTTGGTTATTATTTCAGCCCGATATCAGCTACAATTTTCGGGTACGACGTCTCTCTCATTTAACTGACGAACTGTGGTGGAAGAGGCAAAACTGGATGTCGGCCCAGCGAAGAAAATCCTCATCCACACATCCCAACATTCAGAGCACTTTGAAAATGCAAACAATCCTGCGGCGCGGTTCTGGCAAACCTTGGATACTGAATGAAGGACACAGGACTACAGATCACCATAAATTAAAAGCTCTGACCAACCTCAACACGTAATGCTTCGACGATGTGCGCACTCCAGTCACCTTCTTCTGTCGTCGACGTTTCTTGCCGCTTGTAGTTGACCTCAAATGCGATCCATTTTTTTCCGCATCGTCTTCTGCAATAAAACATAAGCTCTCAAGATGTCTTTTTAATATCGACACATGAGATACAAAATAACAAACAAATAATAATTTTATATGTATCAACAAAACCGACCGCTCATGCAAGTGCTTAAGAAATGATTCAGTTCTATGAACCTGTTGCTCATAAAATTCAGTTAAATTGACTACGCAGTGCACACAAAATTTATGAACATTCCTCGAAGCGGATACACTGACTTTGACGGACAGTATAGAAAACTATCCTAAGATCTAAATTACTCCACGAGGTTTCGCAAGTTCTGCTTTATTGGTTCTTGAGCTGAAACTATGGCAGAGATTGGCGACGGCAAAAATATATACATACAAGAAAAGACAAATATGCATATGCTACCGTATGGATGTATGCATTCACCTATCAACACACACACGGAAGCCTCTATGTTTACATGCACATTCACGTAGATGTATAGATCTGACGGATACATAATCAGATATATATAGCAATCAGATATGCAATTAAAATACAATTCAGCGCACGACATTTAAAATCAAACTTTCTCAAGCGTTTCAGGGAACGCAGAAATGTTCCAGAAAAAATGTTTCAAAACTCACTTGCAGGCTCTTGCGTCGGATTTTTTAGGAAATCGGCCGCAGTGATTTCTCCAGTTTTCCAAGAAGAGTCGTTCTTTTCGATGCCCTCTCCATTGAAATTCTCTCCAACTTGCTTCGATGAACTGAAATGAAGAAAATTTGGGATAGTTATTTGTCTGTGCCCGTTCGAAACAGAAAAAAATCAAAATAATCTTTGCACTATCCAATGAAGTATTTAAATCAAAATCGTTGAAAACAAAGAAGCAAGCAC
The DNA here is from genome assembly GCA_022844705.1 of Toxascaris leonina. Taxonomy (NCBI): domain Eukaryota; kingdom Metazoa; phylum Nematoda; class Chromadorea; order Rhabditida; family Ascarididae; genus Toxascaris; species Toxascaris leonina. Next base: position 7,718 of record JAARMF010004838.1, read on the forward strand.
TGACTTCGAGCAAGCAATTTGTGGTGCACAGCCAATTCACCAAAAATTGCCACTTCTGCGAAGAAAATGAAACCTCCTCATCATCCTTATAGAAATGTTCACATATAGTGATTTGGGTGGACATTAGTGAACATCTTCACTCTCCTCCACAAATTAATGAAATTTTGACCATAAAACAGCGATAAAAGTTCCTTCCTCAAAATGCCAATTGCGGAAAATCGACGAAAGCAATCGGAAATATCTTGATTTAATGTGAGTGAACTAAACGAGAAGTTATATATAACACTCGTATGCTTCATGTATCTGTGCATTAAAGCTCCAGACATAGCTGTAAATACTTTGTGTGCTTGGAGTTTCGAGGAGGGATTTATAGATAGCCATTCCAACTTGAAGTGGAGTCGCACAATGAAATAACTGGAGTCGGCTTCCTTCCTCTACATATTAACAGTACTTTCGATGAAGCAGTACCGAGTTCTTTGCTGATGACTTCAAAATTCCCTTCTATCATAAGATTTTGCTTACGATTTCCATATTCTGCAAAATGACCTTGATGCATTCGCCGACTCAACGCAATTGAGGCAATTGAATGTTACCCCACCGAAAATAACTTTTTCTTGTGGTTTATATCAACTTCCGGTGGCAATGCTTTTCCAAGCTAGGAGGTGAAGTTCTTTCCATTAAAATTGTTGTTCGTGACTTTGTTATCGCAATCAGCCCTTTACTTTAATAGAGGTTGCAATGCTCCACTTCTGCTGAAGAGTCATCGAAAACTGCAAACTGTATTCTTCGCACTTTGCCCTACTGATGCATTCAGCACTATCGAAAATCTACATCACTTCCCGCTAACTCAATATTGAACAGTGATAAGTGCTGTATAGTCTCATTAAATGCTTTCTGGTATCAGACTCAACACAACGTCCAATAACAACACTTCAGCGGTATTGCTTCTCGTAAAATTTACATAGTCCATATCAGCCAAATCATAAACAAGTTTGAAATCTCTGACAATTTCGTTACATTTGCTCGTCAGTACACTCGAATCCATATCGTTAATACTTTCACTCCTCCATCCCTCAAACTAACGGCTAAATCGGTTCGTTCTTCACACCACTGCCGTTACGCACTGAATGCCCATTTGTTCGAACTGTACCTTTGCAAAATTCTGTTCTTTGTCGCCGCTTATTTTGACATAATTCTTGCATGTTTCCCACTTCGACGCGGCGGAATAAACAAACAAATGACACATATTGCGAAAGGGTCAAAGGTCACGTCGATATAATCAACACTGCATTCAAATTTCAAGTAATCAATTCCCTCTCTATGGCCACCTGACAAAAAGAAACGAAAATTAACCTCCCACCCAAATGCCAACATCGTGCTTACATTATCTCTTCCGATGAAGCCCCTTCAGTGCTAGCATTAGGCTCAGCTGTCGTTTCCAATGCACACACAATTTCCGCATGAGTGCTCCCATCAGCATCGACAAAATTTTCCGCAATCTGCAATCAAATTGTTCGAATTTTTCTGCTCATCAGTGACATGCCATACCTCCTCTAACAGAATTGAGAAAAGTCCTTAGGGATATCGAAGAACAAGATCGGACTGATGCCTTAATACTTCTTGTATGAACGTACAATATGAGCAACTATCTCTGCGACTACATACCCACATACAACATTCAAATGATCACGACTCGGCACGATGCACAGCTGATTTTGATGGTGAGGTGCCGACCTTTAAAGGGCACGAATCGATTTGGATCCTATATGACCTTAATGAGAAGTGCCCGCGTGACGGCCACAACAAAACAGTTATTCCCACTATACTCCATATAAAACAAGGAAAAAAGCTAACAAAAAGCTTCTACAGAAACTCATAAATATGTCACATCCGACGCATATATGGTCGTCTATTTAACTTTTTCCTTAAATATATTTACTACCATATTCTTTCACGATGTAATATCGGCCAACCAACAACCTTCGTAATCAGAGCATTTCCAGTGTTACTTATGATTAAAATCAGCATCCAAACACCTATCAAAAACCAGCGTTTCCTCGCACAACTGATGTTGGCACGGGGAGAAGACATCTCTACAACAAATAAAAATAAGAGATTTCCATGCAAAGAAATCTCGCAAGTGCAGATTATGGGAAATGGGGATCACTCTCATCAATCACCTGAAGACTTGAAATTTCCAAATATGCAAAAAATGATTCCACTGCACAATGTCTACGCGTTCCATCAATTAAACATTTTAGGTCACTCTTACACAGCGACGCAACTTGAGATTCTTACAGTGTTTACATCCCACAGCTCTAACCTCCATATCCAAATTCAGCAGCGTCCTTTCCTTAGAATCAGACAAATTCTTCTCTCCTCGCGACAAAATTTCCAACTCTCCACTTGTGATGCATATAGAGGAGAGGTTAAAAGATATGATTATGCACTGACTTGATAGGAACCTTTGTTCAACCCAATATAGTCAGCACAGGGAATGCGCCAACCACCCTTCTCTAAACTTTTGCCAAAATATTTTCTCGATCTGCAGCACATCGCTCCCCTCAAAAGTTCATGCAAATAGCTCATTTAAAGCTTTCACATCAATTCCGCTCCCCCACCGAAATTCTGTTAAAGGCTTCTATACTTTCTTACATAAACACTTAACAGGAATGTTATCTCAAAATGCCCTTAAGACTTTTCAGGAAGGTTTTTCTGAAATCACATATGCAGACTTCCCCACAACATTGCTTTATTGGACCCGACACTTCAATCATGCAAATAGCCCTCATCCCGTTCGACCTAAGCTCCCAACATTCTTTTCACTTTCCCGTCCCTTCCAAAGAAAAGGCATCAGACAGTCATTTGCAATGACACATGAACAAATTATGTTTTACTTGCCTCTTTGCTTGTTTCAGGTGATTGTCGTTCTATCTGCTCTTGCGCATTGCATTCCAGATGGTCAAGCATTCTTTTCGAAGGATCCACCTCACCTGGATCTTTTGTCGGAACATTAGAAATCCGTGTATTCTCATCAACAACCACGCCAGCAACTATCTCCGTTGAAACATGGGCTCCTTCCTGTTTCAGATCATCATTTCGAGTATATTCCACTGAACTACTTCCTGCTTCACTATCTTCAGTTTTCATCACTGTTCTCAGTGGCATTACTAGAATCGACTGTTCTTCGTAACACGACCACTCAGGTGGTGTAGATCCCTCAGACACAGTCGAATACGATGAAATATTCTCATCATCGAAGCATTCGTCTCGTCGTGAGTTCGGATATTCTGCTAGTGGAGAGCTTGTTGGAGCATTCTCAGAATCTCTTTCTTCATCCTCTCTCTGCAAATATCAAACTAATTCATCCATCCTCAGAACTGCAACTTAGGCTTTAATTTATTTAACATCCTATTGCAGGAAAGAGGTCACAGATTTAGTGATAGTCCAATGGTGCATAACTTGCAGAAGATAAATACTCCATCTAGTAATCAATGTTCTTACTGCCTTCTCCTTTTACGTAGATGACTTTAGCTTTGAAAAAAAAATGGCACCGACAAAATGCAGCAAGCAGCTGGGTTTCTGAATAAAACGATANGAGCTTTGAAAAAAAAAAACTGGCACCGACAAATTGCAGCAAGCAGCTGGGTTTCTGAATAAAACGATAAAAATCGTGCCGGCGGATGAGAAAAAGATGGGGGAGGAAAAGGAGAAGATGAGGAGAAAACAGCAACTTCAGCGAGCAGAAGCAACTTTACAACTGCTTCCTCCCAACATGCACGCTGACTACCTACATATAAGGACCCCACTGCGCGTTGAAAAGCAACNAAGATGATGAGAAAACAGCAACTTCAGTGAGCAGAAGCAACTTTACAACTGCTTCCTCCCAACATGCACGCTGACTACCTACATATAAGGACCCCACTGCGCGTTGAAAAGCAACTTGCAGAAGTCTACAGGAGGGCGGAAGACAAGTTTATTAGTTGCAAGGTCCATATGACTACAGACTGATTCTGTCCTTTGAAAAATTCATCGTTGACCAGAGCAAAAATCAACACAGCCCTACCAAAAAAAAANCTACAAAGGTTAGAAGATGGAACTGAAAGGTTGTAGTCGTTTTCAAATCCACGAATAAGGTTACTCATGCAGCTGAGGAGAAATCGCCTTCAACTGCAATCAGTTAGTTCAAACGGTGGGTCGGCGACACACAGCATCCTCGCGAAATTAGCTAGCATACAAACGAGAAGGATATTGTTGCTTTGATACAAATTTCTGACGCTTCATTTTCTACAACCTACAACTCTTTCCTTTACAAACTTATCTATCACTTCGAAGTCCCATTCCTCTTTAGATGGAGCAATCCGCTGCTATTCCTACCCCTTCCTTATGTCATATTCGAAAATTGTGGAATAAAACGCTGCGAAAGAGGAATCCGAAAAGCGACTGGTAAAAACATAACAGACCGGCTTGTTGTGTGTGATCGAGATGTTCGTCTGATGCGCTCATATCGCCGTTGTGCTCTTTTAGCACTATAATCAACAGCATATTAAAACGTTGAATGGAAGCATATCCGGCACAACAAAAACACTTCTTGACACACATCGCAAACATTACTTCCTACCACTATGTTACAGTGCAGAATCTCAAGTTTTTGCTATCCCTTGTAAATAAAAATCGAGGAATATCTGGATGGCATATCATATAAGATAAGGCACTGGATGGGACGAAATGAGGAGACAGGTGATGTGGCGTTCAACTATGTAAAAATGTCAAATGTGGCATTATCTTATCGAAAATGGGCAAATGATACTGCACTGCGAGCAGGGGGAGGAAGGGAGAGAGTGAGGAACAAGATGAGGAGAAGGAGGAAGGTGGCAAACCGATGAGACCACTACAGTTGGTTTCGGCGTCGTCACGGCTGGTTTTGCCGGTCGAAGACAAATGCAGTTGGAAATTGATGGAATTAGTGGGTGGGATCACGTATATCACCTTCGTTCTGTCTATCTTCCTAGACCTTTTACGATTTGTTTCGGCTAGATTTTGTTATGCCGTGCCGAAGATTTAGCTTTTTCTAGCGTCGCCTGCCCATCTTTATCTTTGCCAGGCAAGAGGTGTTGGGCNCGCTGAAGATTTAGCTTTTTCTACGTCGCCTGCCCATCTTTGTCTTTGCCAGGCAAGAGGTGTTGGGCCTTTGGGCCTTCAACACGATTTTCTCCCCATTGACATGCTTTAAGATTCGATAGTTAGTGTCTCGTAGTTAAGCAAGATCTACACAACCAGACGTTTATTTCCGCTTCCGCCGTGACTAGCTAGTTCTCAAGATGCCCAACAAAACTCAACCGTTAAGACCGTTTTTCTTTCGCCTCCTGAATGATCTAGCCGTTGCGTAGTGGACACTCTAAAATTACATCAGCGCATCAGCACCGACTCAAACCTAAGCTTAAATGAACATTCTTGGTGAAAAGGAGCAAAACGAAGCGGTTGTATTTCATCTGTTATATGCTAAAAACCGTCGATTCGCATATATCTGGCAAAAATATGAGTGTGGAAGCGATGAGAGACATCAATGTGGCAATGAGATGTCTTATCCTGAGAGTCCATCGCCACAAGTTTTCGTTAAATTAAGGAGGTTGACATGACAAGGATATGGCAGCATCTATAGTTCAACCGACCCAACCGTACGCACAAATATTCCACAAAAGATTTTTTTTTTGCTAGCCGACCTAGGTGCAATTGAATTGTTATAAATGCTGCAGCACTTCCAACTGTTGTTTCGGGGTTGCTTTATCAACTCGAAAGCCGACGCAGGCACTCTATCATATAATGTAGACAACGAATCTCGTAACGCGAGTTTCAACGGTTTCTAAGTCGAAAGCATTGTAGAAAAGACAGACTCATAAACATACCGACCCCCCCCCCTTCC
>JAARMF010004840.1:0-13630 GCA_022844705.1 Toxascaris leonina
TCAAGCAGGCGTTTTTCTATTCATCATTTTAATCGTTAGCGCATAGTGCGGCACAAACGTTGCCTCGGAACAATTCAATAAGACGGGAAATTGTCTGTGAGGTTCAGGCAATTTTTTCCGGTAAGTGGTCAGCCAAGAGACAGTACAGTGCAAATGTTCACCACTGTTCGATTCAGGTGCGGCGAGTGCAGGCGAACATGTGAGACGACGAATGAATGAGATGAAGCACGTGTGAATGAAGCACGAATACTGCGCCATCATAACACGGATAACAAAAAACACCAATCTACATGAGCGTTGTGTGCTTCCAAACAGAAGGCTTGTCTACAGAAGAGGGCTCTTCAAACGGATGTTGCTATTTGCTGCCATTTTCTCAAGGGATTTGTCTTCAAAGGTTGAGAATGCTTTGTTTCACGTCCCGTCCATCAAACCACTTTTCACCATGNTGCTATTTGCTGCCATTTTCTCAAGGGATTTGTCTTCAAAGGTTGAGAATGCTTTGTTTCACGTCCCGTCCATCAAACCACTTTTCACCATGAAATTTTACAATCAGTCTTTTTTGCTTCTTTCTCATTTTACTTTTTATTTCTGATAATGCTTGCAGCTGTCGTCTCAATACGCCGTAGAACGTTTTTGAACTCTTTGTTACCTTTTGCTCTCACAAAGATGCTCCCTAAGCATTGAATCTTCAGCGCTGGAGATGTCGTCGAGTTCCGAACGATGTCTTCGAGCGATGCAGAAGGTATACTGGTACCCTTGAAACTTCGCAACGTGCTGATAATTGGCGCCAAAAAGAACATTTTGTGATTCAAAATGCACCTGATTAGGCAACAACTTGAAATTGTCAGTTATGAAGCAAATAGAGGAGCGCATCAGCAAAGTTGGTGCCATATGCATTCGCTTTGAAATTAGAATCGCATTTTCGCTGATCTCAACGCTTTGGAAAACATTTGTTTGCTGACAAGAAGAAGCCCCTGAGGAATATCGAAGAAAGCCATATGAACTTCTTCGCAGTGACCTTACTGTGGTGGCCACTTGATATCCCTTCGCATTGTTTTCAAACAAAAGAATGCTGAACTTTTACATCGCATGCGAGAAGCAAACGTGCCATGCTTTCAAGTGGATATCAAGCAGCTTGTATTGACAAACTATGCGTTTTCGGCAGGCCGAGGGACGCAAGAATAGTGAGTGGCAGGCTTCCACAGTGGTATCCTAGTGGTGCTCCAGAACCCGTTACAGCTGAACATCATTGTGCGATTCCTCGATTTGATCAGTGGAGCAATGTGGTGCGATTATTTTCTTTCTGTTTATTTTAGGTATGAATAACAGTTTATGGCTATCGCTGCATGCGTTAAACAGATACAGCTGTTAAACAGCTGTCGTTGGAAGCAAATTCTGCTATAAACATTATGATAAAACAAGGATTACCACATAGGCTTGCTCGGACCATAGCTCTTNGCTTGCCCGGACCATAGCTCTTGTCGTCTTTCATGGTTCATGTTTCCTCTCTGAGCTCGAAAGGAAAAGACGATATACAGATGCTAAAAAAGATTTTTTAATTGCGCGGAATATAATGGACGCATTGTGAAGCAATTTGCCTCAAAGCCTAAGCCCCCTTGCCCCATCCGGCTTTTTCTCATCAAGAGAAGACTTATGAACGGGCGAGAAGGACGTTTGTTTTCGTAACGCCTGTTCGCAACGTTTGAAATGTTAAAATGACGCTTCGGTTTGCTTTGTCGTTTTCCCTTCACACTCACAAGTTTGATGCGTTCAACACGTTAACCGGTATTTGACGTCAGTTTCGGTATTGCACATATCGGAACTTTTCCATAATAAGGCGGAAGAAGTTGAGATGGGAGCGCAATCAGGCGGAGAAGATTGTGAGAGCTTGCTCATAGCATGGAGCTAATTGATTGTTGCAACGAAAAGAGCAGCCGAAAATTCTCCTTAGAATCCCTCCTCCTCTTGCTTTAGCCTCTACCTTGGGTCGGCCATCTTTCGAGTCCGATCCTCGTCAGTTTTGTAACACGTTGATATAGTCATCTACACTTCTGTTAGTGAATCAGTCATTCTTTTTTATGCTGTGTTGTGTCTGCGTCCCGCCTTCTTTGGCTATTACCAGCTTATAGTAAAAGCCTTAACATTTTTGAAATTTTGGGATCCTCAACACGATTTCGTGCAGTGGCACGTCTCTTCACGCATCCCGTTTTCTCTGCCTCCACCGCTCCGTTCCTACCTTGCATGCTGGCGCGAAATGCCCACTCGCCGAGTGCAGAATGCTAGGTTGAATTTGGCTGCCCAATGACCACTTCCAGATCGCCTTTGTCTTCAATGATCTTAGCTTTTCGATGGACTCAAGCTGTTGGCTGTACTGTGACAAGTGGTCACATAACCAAGTCATGAAATGGTATGAATGTATGAATATACCTCGATGCCACAACTTCCCGATAAAAAATACGAAGCTGCTGTTTATAATTAGGCTGGAACAGTCGACGGAAAGCTCACCTAAAGGCGCCTTAGTGAATAGTTTAGACTTAGGCCCCATACGGTATTCACTCAACTGGGACACGATTCATCCCCCCGGCTCACAAAACTGGCACATATCGATTGTGTTGGAAATAGTTCTGCTCGTCCAATCGTTTGGCAAACGCTTCACTTTGCAATTGCGACATTGCGGACGCTTCGTTCGAAATCCTTTTGCGTTCTCATTTTGTGGTTGCACTCCGTTCATACATCGTTTCTCTTGCTTTGTTTTGTTCTCTGCATTTTCAAGAATTCGTTACCCTCGATGACAATTTCCGTTCGTCACCTCGACTCTCTTCTAGAGACGTACACACTACGATGAAAAATCGAAAAGGCGTACGCGTGTTCAGTGTTAAGTTACCGCTAGTCGCATTCACTCTTGAATGCGGGGCGTGCGTATATTGGTGGCAATTTTTTCTTCTATGCATGTCTGAAATATTTTATCATCTATTAACGTTGACGTGCACTTGAAAGAAAAATAAACGAGAGCAAATATCTAGTGTTATGGAAAGCGTTGATCATGGTGCACTGTGTTCAATAAGAGAAAGTTTGGATGGCTTTCAAATTTTTCACTCCATCTGTTGCTTAGATCGAAGCATCTATGGATCCTAAAGAATTGTTGCTCAGATTTTGAGAATCAAAGAGAAGGCTTTTTCAGAAATATTCCCCATCTTTCAATAAATGCTTCCTGTCATCTCAAGTACCTCAAATTTTCAGCATCTTCATTTCGTGCCTAAGATTGCTTTTGTTATGGCTAAAAGTGTGCCAGTGACGGAAAGGTTGGATTACTGATATGGCAAATATTGTATTATCCATTTGTAATCTTCGTATGAACGAGGCAGCTACCTCGAATACAAGTGGTTTGCCAAGGATTGCGAAAGCGGTAAGTAGCTGAGGCCAGTACTGTATACAGCTCATCGTTCACTACAGATTCCAGTATATCTCATATAAAATATTGCGCCTGTTTTCAAGCTGAATTCGAAACATATATAACGATGGTTGTTGTTTGTTTATCGCTGAAGGATCACTGATCTGGTTTAGTCAGTTGATCGTTATGTGTATTTCATCAACACTCTAAATGGATCTTTTTTAAAAGCCTGAAAAATTAAATGCTTCATATTGCATTCAATAAGTGTGTACGAAATTGGAGTTAGTAGAGAAAGCAAAATGAAGTCATTGCCTCGAAATAGGATTCTTCTTCTTATTTGAAAATTAGAAATTTCCCATAAAAAATGAAGTTTTCATTTCATTCCATACGAAAAAATGCAAACAATTTTCTCGAAGTATTTAGAAATTTATCCTCAATGACGCCGAAAGAAGATAGAAATATTTTAATTACACCAATCCAATTCATCTTTGCACCGAAATTTCTCATTTGTAATCTTTTCACGAACATTAGTTCAAGTTCCTTCATTGCTTCATTCTTCGATGATCACTGTGGAAAGCGCCACGATTAGCGTGATATTTTCAGCATTTTTCTGGCGTGATTGAATATATGTAGATCACTTGATCTATTGTTTTCGTTCAAGTTGCAACGTTTTAGCAGGGTTTTTTCTTTTTTTGAATTTTCTGTTTGTGTTCATTGTTCGCCTCGTAGAATTGATGAAAGCCAACTGAAAGTGTTGCGTATGGTTTCTAGATCGATTTTGATTTTATATTGTCTTTATTTCATTACCTTTAAGGTAAGCGATCAGTTAAGTGCTTCGCTGTTGGTAAATTTTTACGTATGGATCAAGCAGTTTGGCAATCCGATGCTGCAGATGACCCTTTGGAGGTGTCAATCGCGTCGGTGATAAGAAACAACACGGTTTGTTAACTCGCCGTCCATTTTCATTGCCGTTACAATAAGTTCATCGATGTCTCTTCCGTACATTTTTTGCTTATAAAATCATTTTATATTCTGTTACGGTGAGGAACATGCATTATGAAAGTGTTTATAAGTGCTTTTGATGTGCGACGAAATTGGTCAATGGCGAGGAGAATTACTGAAATTACAAAATATCCTCCCGCTCGTCCATTTCCTTCACTCTCTCCCGTCTTTTCCCCGCCCCCCCCCCCCCCCCCCTCTTGTTCCTTCCCTTTCTTCTTCTTTCATTCATCCTCCCTCTTCTTCCTGTTCTTTCCACACTTTTGGAATGATATAGAAATAGAATTGATCTCGTGCAAAATTACATTGTCCATCAGTGTTGCAACCGCATTTCTTGTTTTGCACATACCGCTTTCAAATTGCGGTAAAGAACTTAGTAATGAACTTGTCCCTGTAACCGAAACACGGAATGAGGGTCTGCATATTTTGACGATCGTTCATCCGCCACAATATATTCCCGAGCTACTTGTCCAGTTCTAACTTTTCTTCATCTCCAAACTAGTTCTGTTCTGTAATAAGGTGTTTTATTTCTAATCTGCTTACTTCACAGCCACCAGTTGAAAGTGTTTCAGTTTATGAAATGATGCACACCTGTTTTGTATACCCTCAGTCCTTGGTAACACACACACTTATAAATCTTTAGCATTGTGAAATTTTTCGCCGCAGTCCTTCACCACTTTTTGTTTTTTTTTTTTTTTTTTTTTTTTTTTTTTTTTTTTTTTTTTTTTTTTTTTTTTTTTTTTTTTTTTTTTTTTTTTTTTTTTTTTTTTTTTTTTTTTTTTTTTTTTTTTTTTTTTTTTTTTTTTTTTTTTTTTTTTTTTTTTTTTTTTTTTTTTTTTTTTTTTTTTTTTTTTTTTTTTTTTTTTTTTTTTTTTTTTTTTTTTTTTTTTTTTTTTTTTTTTTTTTTTTTTTTTTTTTTTTTTTTTTTTTTTTTTTATGTCGGTGCCTTGGTTGTAGCTCAAATTTTGACTCCTGAATCATGCGTTTTTTGCGAATTTTTCTTGAAATCCTTATCTAGCGTTAGCGGTAGGGGTACTCTCATTTGGCCGTATTGTTGGTATGGTGATGAGCTTATATCTGAATTACTATTGATAGTTGTTGTGATATTCTTTGAAAAGGGTGTGGCGATTTTCAGATATCCGATGCAGAGCGCACTTCAGAATCTCAATACGAGCAAGTTGTCAATGAATGCGAGACTAAATGTAAGTGATAAAGCCTTTTTCTCTCAGTTAAATCTCTTCTTCGGAAGGTTTTATTCTTCTTTATTTAAGCTTTTATTTAACAAGAAAGAGGATTTATGAACGGGCGAGAAGGACGTTTGTTTTCGTAACGCCTGTTCGCAACGTTTGAAATGTTAAAATGACGCTTCGGTTTGCTTTGTCGTTTTCCCTTCACACTCACAAGTTTGATGCGTTCAACACGTTAACCGGTATTTGACGTCAGTTTCGGTATTGCACATATCGGAACTTTTCCATAATAAGGCGGAAGAAGTTGAGATGGGAGCGCAATCAGGCGGAGAAGATTGTGAGAGCTTGCTCATAGCATGGAGCTAATTGATTGTTGCAACGAAAAGAGCAGCCGAAAATTCTCCCTCTAATTCCTCTTCCTTTCGCTTTAGCCTCCACCTTGGGTCTGCCATCTTTCGAATCCGACACTTCTCAGTTTTGAATCACGTTGATATAATCATCCTCGTCTTTTAGACACATCTTTTAGATATCTGCATTCTGCCTTCTTTGGCTATTACCTGCTTACCGTTGCTGTTGGCTGCAAAGAGTCAGGTGTGTAAGTATGGCGTACACAGAGGGTCTCTGGAGCTTATAAAAGGAGGGAGTTGGTAGTCAGGATGCTAGGGAGTCCCGAAGTCCAGCTGCATGCGACTTGCGTTCGAAATTATGAGAGCCCCATGTGAAAACACTGCGGGAAGTAAATGCATTGGTCTGCTTCTACGACTTCTTTACTCAAGCTATCCATCCAGTCGATGCCGGATAGTTCTTCTGAATTCGTCAATCGCTTATTTTTACTAAATCTCCCGGGCGGTTGATATAACAAGGCTAATTTAGGAAACCAGCATTAAGAGATTTCCATACCTAAAGTAAAGAAATGTAATCCTAAAAACTTCGAGTAGAAGCGGACAAAACTGTCAGTTTAGTGGTCAGACGCAGCGCTTTAAAAAAGAGCCCTATCAGAAAAACTTTTTCGAGGGTTGAGGGAAGGAGAGAGGAGGCAAAGGTTCGATGTAAATAGTTCATAGTTTTAGACTTTATCGGCAGAAAGCCTTTTTTTTGGCGAGGCAGATAGCAGTGCTGGCTGCAAGATTACAGTGTCGTTACGTTGCTTAAAACTTTGGATAACGATATTTGCCCCAGTTGGTATGGAATTTGAATAAATTGGGCCGTGAAGTTGTTTTATTTGCACCGCCTAACTTCTCGCTGTATTGCTTCTCGATTCCTGTTACACCTCAGAATTTTTTAAAATCCTGTCACCATAAAATTTCAATTATTTTTTCACTCTCTACAGTTCAAACCTAAATATTTTCGGATAAGAGGAACACATGGCGAAATAATAAAAGAATTAAGAGTTGGAAATTACAGCACGCTGTCTAGGCGAAGAGGTGAAGTTGTTGCGTGAACAAGGATTGACTTTTGCACAGATTGCCACCGAACTCCAGGTTCAGTTTTCTTCGTTCTCTGATTCGCTTAAAATCACTATATTCGTTCACTGTATTATTTGTTTTGTTATGGATATCAGTGTTTGACGTTACGTGATGCTTTGAATACGTCGACTTAAGATAACATTACAGTATTATTGAAAATCTGCTATTCTCATGTACCAAATCATTATGTAAAAACACGATCTCGAAGTACATCGAAAACATTTCAAGCGAAAGACGAAAATGAAAAGAGCAAGCTCTTAGTTTACCGGAAACACCTCAGATGAAAGTGGAAAGCCTTTCTTTTGAAATTTGATGCAATGAGTAGAAATCTTTATTTTTCTTCTGTTTCTTTCTGAGCTGCTGAAGTGAACTGGGCAAGTTGCTTCGAATCTCCAAGGAGTTTGCAACTTTTCGACGTCGTACTATTTTTCATATGCTGCTAATTGTTCACAGTTCGCTATAAACGTTCGTGAATAATTTGTTGAATAGATATTCTTTTAGCAACCTCTTTCCACTTGCTATACGGCATTGAGAAGTCTTCGGCTGCCGAAGGAGTACTCCGATAGCTTCAAAAATGCTGTTCGACGACGCAAGAGTAGCGGATTATCGTCTTCTGCGGTTCGTTCTTCACTTCCTGTTTTTCACTTTCTTTCAACTGTCCCCATGATGAAGTGATTGATGGAAGGGGGACCCAAGCGTTGTAGACTTGGAAGGTACCAAATGAAACGACAGGGTTTGCAAAGACTGGTTGCAATGCTACTATTGTACCAAAATTTTCGATGTATTCTTACACTTATGCTTCTCTCTCAAAAGTGTGTGATGCTGAACTTCTCCGATTTTGCAAATGTCTTGTAGTGTACGTTAATAAGCAGAAGCCGCCGGAACAGTTCGTTCATTGAATAAAAAGATTTAAAAATCACCGAAATAAGCTCCAGATTATTTTCTCATCTCCTTCATCGAAACCGAATTGGATGCAATTGTCGATGGGCTGAGCTTGCTAAGGGAGATTATTCACGCGCATTTCGCACGCGCCAAAACCCCAAAAAGCTTTTGCCGTATCATTCAATCAACTAGACTGGCGTAACCACATTTTCACTTGTGGACAACTTGCAAACGAAAATGATCTCGTTTCGAAAAGCACACAAAGTGAAAGTAGAAAGGCAAAAATATGTCTGACGTCGGACTGCAACACCAGGCGAAATGATGATGTCTTTTGAACCTTAATGGATCATATCGGAATGAAGTATAACAGTTGGGGAATGCATCGCAGAAAAAGAAAGTGAGATTAGAAATCAAGGGATCAGGAGTAACACATTTTTTTTGCAACAGTGTATAGACCAGCCACCATACAATGCGTATGCGAACCACATTCCTTTGAAGGAATGGGAGGACAGGGGATTCCGGGCTCGCTCCCACCTCTTTATCAAATGCTGTTTTGCGTACAGATCTCCTTGCATGCCTGTCGATTTTTAAAAATCGTCTCCAAGCCAGCAACCATTGCTAAACCGTTCAAATTGAATTCAAACCGGTCCTTGCATGGAGTTGTTCAGACGCTGGCTGTGTTATCTTGAATTTATGACCCTTATCAGCAGCATCGACGTCACTACGACATCCAGCTGCCTTCAGACCACATGTCAACACCAGCTAGAGTGCATATTCTTTGCAGCTCAGCATTTTTTGGAAATCGCGTGTAGAGCCCAATTTTTTTATCCATCTTTTTGAAATCATCACTTCCGTCCTNTCGATTCCTGTTACACCTCAGAATTTTTTAAAATCCTGTCACCATAAAATTTCAATTATTTTTTCACTCTCTACAGTTCAAACCTAAATATTTTCGGATAAGAGGAACACATGGCGAAATAATAAAAGAATTAAGAGTTGGAAATTACAGCACGCTGTCTAGGCGAAGAGGTGAAGTTGTTGCGTGAACAAGGATTGACTTTTGCACAGATTGCCACCGAACTCCAGGTTCAGTTTTCTTCGTTCTCTGATTCGCTTAAAATCACTATATTCGTTCACTGTATTATTTGTTTTGTTATGGATATCAGTGTTTGACGTTACGTGATGCTTTGAATACGTCGACTTAAGATAACATTACAGTATTATTGAAAATCTGCTATTCTCATGTACCAAATCATTATGTAAAAACACGATCTCGAAGTACATCGAAAACATTTCAAGCGAAAGACGAAAATGAAAGGAGCAAGCTCTTAGTTTACCGGAAACACCTCAGATGAAAGTGGAAAGCCTTTCTTTTGAAATTTGATGCAATGAGTAGAAATCTTTATTTTTCTTCTGTTTCTTTCTGAGCTGCTGAAGTGAACTGGGCAAGTTGCTTCGAATCTCCAAGGAGTTTGCAACTTTTCGACGTCGTACTATTTTTCATATGCTGCTAATTGTTCACAGTTCGCTATAAACGTTCGTGAATAATTTGTTGAATAGATATTCTTTTAGCAACCTCTTTCCACTTGCTATACGGCATTGAGAAGTCTTCGGCTGCCGAAGGAGTACTCCGATAGCTTCAAAAATGCTGTTCGACGACGCAAGAGTAGCGGATTATCGTCTTCTGCGGTTCGTTCTTCACTTCCTGTTTTTCACTTTCTTTCAACTGTCCCCATGATGAAGTGATTGATGGAAGGGGGACCCAAGCGTTGTAGACTTGGAAGGTACCAAATGAAACGACAGGGTTTGCAAAGACTGGTTGCAATGCTACTATTGTACCAAAATTTTCGATGTATTCTTACACTTATGCTTCTCTCTCAAAAGTGTGTGATGCTGAACTTCTCCGATTTTGCAAATGTCTTGTAGTGTACGTTAATAAGCAGAAGCCGCCGGAACAGTTCGTTCATTGAATAAAAAGATTTAAAAATCACCGAAATAAGCTCCAGATTATTTTCTCATCTCCTTCATCGAAACCGAATTGGATGCAATTGTCGATGGGCTGAGCTTGCTAAGGGAGATTATTCACGCGCATTTCGCACGCGCCAAAACCCCAAAAAGCTTTTGCCGTATCATTCAATCAACTAGACTGGCGTAACCACATTTTCACTTGTGGACAACTTGCAAACGAAAATGATCTCGTTTCGAAAAGCACACAAAGTGAAAGTAGAAAGGCAAAAATATGTCTGACGTTGGACTGCAACACCAGGCGAAATGATGATGTCTTTTGAACCTTAATGGATCATATCGGAATGAAGTATAACAGTTGGGGAATGCATCGCAGAAAAAGAAAGTGAGATTAGAAATCAAGGGATCAGGAGTAACACATTTTTTTTGCAACAGTGTATAGACCAGCCACCATACAATGCGTATGCGAACCACATTCCTTTGAAGGAATGGGAGGACAGGGGATTCCGGGCTCGCTCCCACCTCTTTATCAAATGCTGTTTTGCGTACAGATCTCCTTGCATGCCTGTCGATTTTTAAAAATCGTCTCCAAGCCAGCAACCATTGCTAAACCGTTCAAATTGAATTCAAACCGGTCCTTGCATGGAGTTGTTCAGACGCTGGCTGTGTTATCTTGAATTTATGACCCTTATCAGCAGCATCGACGTCACTACGACATCCAGCTGCCTTCAGACCACATGTCAACACCAGCTAGAGTGCATATTCTTTGCAGCTCAGCATTTTTTGGAAATCGCGTGTAGAGCCCAATTTTTTTATCCATCTTTTTGAAATCATCACTTCCGTCCTCATCGGATTCAAGCATGTCATCGCGAGAGCTAAAAAGTGCGCTCTAATCTTCGTTGCCTCAGCTGCTTATTGCAGTTACCGTTTCCCACACTGTGATTACTGTTTCAGAACGCAATGCTTCATACTCATTTTCAAAAGCGCACACTGTAGTTGCGCCTTTGTCGGTTCTTTATTATTCTGTATATTGACGATCCGTCGATGAGCTCATTCAATTGTCTACACATTATGATGTCTGTGCAATTTCTTTCACACCCAGAAATGCATTTTCTCGTGATCCGTCTCCAACGTTATGAATCGGTTCTACAATAAACGCACCTTTCGCATCGAATGTCAGCAGTGGCGGATGCTCGAATCGACGTTGTCACGTCTGCCACAAATTCTCCTTGATCTGTTGCAATGCTGTCTCCAAAAGGGAACAGAAAGGGCCCTAGGGAGCTGAGCAGGACGAATCGCAGATGTGATGCGGCTGAAAACTCGCGAAACTCTTGGCTGAGAAACATACTGAAAGACGTATTCGGTACAGTCAGCAGCTTTGGAGATCCTTTATGCACTGTTTTTCTTTCCTGCGCTGTCCTGAGCTCACTTATCGAACTGCCTCACGATTGTTCGAGCGTTGTTAGGGGCGCACTTCATCTTGCGAGTCATTTCTGATCGAACAGTGTCTGTCGTCGTCAAGCTGCTACTTCGAATGTAAAACATTTGCTCACTGTTGCTGACTTGGCTTTTTCCAACAAATAGTTTGCTCCTGCAGCAAACGATATCATCAGTCTGGAGCGGAACTTTCAATCTTTAAACTGCATAAGCGCACTAGCACTCCCGCGAATCTTTTCTGACGAAGTACGCTTTACGTATATGTACAGTGAAAAAAAAAGTCAGTGCTGTTCTTCTATCGCTGTGTGAAATTCAGTCTGTACTGTACTTACTCTCTGCTTGCGAATTTTGATTTGGTCCAGTATTCTACTATACATAATATTATTACAAGTATTATAGAAAAAGTGAAATACCTTTTGGTATAGGGGCATCACCTTTCTTTTTTTTCAGTGAAGAGTTGATATCCGGAAAGAGCATTTTGTTTATGTCGTAATAATTGCGGCTTATTATCGACTATTTTCAGAATCGCCGATGGTCAGAAAACGCAATGAACTCGTCCAGCACCAGCGTANCGGAAAGAGCATTTTGTTTATGTCGTAATAATTGCGGCTTATTATCGACTATTTTCAGAATCGCCGATGGTCAGAAAACGCAATGAACTCGTCCAGCACCAGCGTATCGGGTAAACGAAAGCTCGAAAACTACATTCAGTGACGCGTGCAGAAAAATGTTGTGGGAGCAGTTTTTTTCGATAACGTGAACGAAAAAGGAGTGAAACTAGTGATGAGATTGGGCTTCGAAGACGTCATCATATCAAAATGGACAAGTTCTCAGAAGTTTTTCAGTCTCGGTTAACACTTCTGTAATATCTTCGTACTTGGATAGGTGTTGTACTCTCAGTAATTTTCAACAAAGTAATTCAGCTCAAAATGCCAGTGATTGCTGTTGTTATGGATTGCATAGTAATACTGCTGCCTTTTGGAACTTAAGTGCGGAGATAAGTTTCCTCATCGTTTCAGAATCTTTATCGGCGCGAAAGAGGAGGGGATTGGAAGTAGGTGCTGCTTGGTATCAGCTCTTTGTGACAAAACACCCTTACTTTCCTTGCTTCCCATCCTCTTTCCTTTAATGCTTTCTCACTTGCTGAAAGCAACGGATAGTGAGCGCGTGCCGATTGCGAAGCACATCTCTGCATTTGAGTTGTCGATAAAATCCTCAGACTGTGAACCATAACGCATGCCGTTTAGCTTTGTAGCTTCAGCTTCATTGGGCATTGCTCCAAACTTAAATTCGCACTTTTTTTTAAGAGGACGGTTATCATATGGACGAGCAGAACAGCAATGGCGCAAATTACTCAATGCGCGCAGCATCAGTAGGTTTTGATAACGATGTAAGGTTTCGAAACTTCGTTTTCTATACCCCATTTTGCCGATCATTGAATGTCTGAGAATCTATTAATTCTGTCATTGTGATTTCGGCACTTTCCAATGTGTTTCCAGTGTGTCAAGATGGTTTCTTTCCTGCATTCCTTAGATATCTTCCACTGCTCTCTCTTATGCCGAGTTCATTCCCCGCTGAAACAAGATTATTGAGGTGATGGTTGAATGCCTAAGGGTTAAGAGGATTTTGGTCAGCGCTGTTTGGTGATTAGTCTGTAGTGTGGTATTAGAACTCCAACTTCATTCTAATGAAAAAGTCATTTTCCCTCTCATTCATATGGAAACACCATAAAAGCAGTTACAATTCATTATTTATTTTTCTTTCTCAGATACCGAAACAGGAGTCGAGCTGGATCAGCCAGCAGGCTGAATGGACTGGTGGACAAAGGCTAGACGATTCCAACACCGATCTATCCTCAACCACCCAACGCGTGCTGCAAATGGTCAACAAGTCAATAACGGCGAGTGGAAGAATAATTTTACGAAGTAGCTAGCGACTGCATGGCACGGCAATCAGTAATGGCTTACTAGACGCTTTAGCTAGGCTTCGCTCTACTTCCATGCGATCTGTGCTGTCCGTGTCTAATGTCAGTTATTCACCTACTATTCCATTATCAAAATATTTCCCTTCTCTCGAGGTGAAGGTATTTGCGAACAACCTGATAGAATGCCGCAGTACCCGCAATGTATTGCCTGACCTGAAGTAATTGTCTTTTGCCGTGCTTTCCATCTCCATTTGATTCATAGCTAGAGAAATTTCCCTTCACATTCTCATGCCCACTTCATCTTCTCTTTGAAATTATTGAAAGGACCTTGTAATTTGTTGTTGTTACGTCGATCTTGGTTGTCGGTGTCGTTGGGCGG
>JAARMF010004841.1:0-13630 GCA_022844705.1 Toxascaris leonina
AATGAGTGCTACGACTTATTTGTTTTGATGTTGATGTTTTCCTTTGAAGCTATCACTTGTTCTTCTGAAGCAGTGGGTAGAAATAGGCTTTGTTGATGCAATGATGTATCTCAAAGGGATTGTGAAAAAACACTTCTGAAATTATATCGCATCAAAAATCAACCCAAAGTTCCATGTTGTTCTTTGCATCATTGTTTCGAACGCTGTGCAATAAAATGTCTCTCTGAGTCAGCTCTTCCTATGCTTTTTGCATATTCATTTCCTCTTATGATATCGCTTTTGAACTTAGCTTCATGAATTTTGCGGCAAACTTCCGCTTAGTTCCTTCATAATCTTCTTTGTTTCAATTTCCTGCTTCACTTTCAATGTCGCCTGCGCCCGAGAATCCCATTTTCCACCTCACCTATATCAAAGGTTCTATGGCTTACCATAGTGATTATCTTCCTTCTTATCAGACAGTTTATGTTTAATTAGCCAATTTTCTAGTATGTCTGAAACCTTAGACATCCTTATCGATCAGGAGCACACAACTGACGATGTCTTTATTTTTGTGAAAATCAACTTAGAGAGAATCTAGCATTTTTTCTATCGGTTCACCCCGCATTAGCTTACTTTCCTCATTTTATTTGTTCTCTGGAACATCTCTTTAAAGCGTTGCTGAGCGTACTGAAAAACAGGTTCAATTGGGCAATGGGCTTTGTCATGTCTGCATTTTCAAAAAAATTTTGCAGCAGCTACTAAACGGCTAATGAATAAATAATATGTGAGGTAATCCGTTCGTTTTTCAATATTTTTTTCAAGCTTATAAAACACAAAGTTTTATTGAATAGCTTCAACAGTTTCGATATTCTCATCCAATTCAATGATACTACTAGTATATACATTCTGGAGCAGGTGTTTTCTTGCATTTTAACCTTCTAATCGTTTCGAATAAGTCACTATGCTGAAGTTTTCTGAATTTCGACACTTCTTCCGATTTCGTCACACTAGGTATTTAAGGTACATTAGGATGCGATGATTTGATTTGCTCAAAATATCGGTTTAATTTTTGTGTATCTATACCGTAGTTATATATTTCTATACCATTGTATATGTTCAATAATGGTCATTGTTATGTGGTGAAATGTTTATTCGCAAACAATGTGCAAAAAATGAATTGCCTATCTTCTTGAATGAAAAATATGAGAGTTCTACTTTTATGACTGTCGCAACATGGCATTAGCAATCACGATTTGCTTCCATTCAAAAAAATAGCGGAAGCGTATTTGAGGTACTCTTTTGTTAACTCCATAACTTTGCCTCTTATTTTACAGTCGACTGCGAATGGCGGCAAAGTTTATCGTCGTGATTGTCGCCTTACTTGAGATTGGCAATTCGAGAGGTTATGCGGATGCCGATCTATCAGCCGATACCGTTGACGGTTGGCACTTCTCTCACGGCATATAAATGTCATAGTAATCACCAGCTTAACCAGTCGTATTATCAAAATATTTTGAAGATCTTAACTTCATACAAATCACTTTTTTTCATTCGGTTAAAAATTAAAACGAAATGCCTTCTTAGTAGAATACCTGCAGAGGCAAAGCTCTTCACGATAAAATATGAAATTAATTTGCAAAAACTATTCGAAAAAATATTTGAAACTGTGTACTGTTTTGAAAGTGTCTAATTTTAGGTGTGTTTTTATTAATGAATTCTGAATTCGAATGTGAAACCCCAAAACTGAAATTGGAAAACGAGTTCTGTGCACTTCGAAGCTGTCATATAAAAAAGGCCATAGGATTGTTTTCGAATGTTTTAATGCTTTTCATCTCTGAAGCGACCTTTTCGAGTGCAATCTCCTCCCGCTTCGTAGCCATCAGTAAGTATATTCTTTAGATTTCTGACATTTTGCTGGAATTTCATAGAAACTTGCTTGTGAAATTTTGCTATGACGATGATGTCCGATCATTCACGCATGTCTGTATGTGTCCGTCTGTCTGTTTCTCCGATGATTTCAGCCGCAAACCATTGGAATCAGCGTTGCAAAATTTATTAGGTTTGTTGTTGTCTATAAACGTTGATAAATTAGCTATAAAAGTAGCCATAGAGATTTAAAAGTGCAACGAACACTGCGCGCATTTTATTCTAGTCAGATTTTCATTTGTCATTAGTCGAGCACAAGTAGATGTCTGCATGCCTGTTAGATAATTGTTTCTTGGCGAAGGATTTCTAATTTTCGGCCGTCGATTCACTCAAAATACGAGGACATCTGCTTCTCATCTCTGAAGCGACCTCTTCGAGAGTAATTTCCTTCCGTTTCGTAGCAGATTTGTGAAGATGAGTAGGTGAGACAAGAATTAATATCATTTGCATTCCTATAGCACATTTTTCTATCCATAGCTCATCTTTAAGTTCGCATATAGAATAAACTCGCTCAATATTTCGTTTTCTTATGATGCAAAAAGCATGCAAGAAGCTTCAGTGCTAACACTTTTTGTCACCAAATGTCGCTATTAATGAATCACTTTTTGTTTATCGTCTCGGCTATAAATTGTCATCGACAGATAAGCATATTGAATATGGCAATCCCAGTTCGCGCAATTCCGTATCATCGTTAGGCATTTCACAAAAGAATGGCATATGGGCACAAATAGACAAACAATGATGGATTGAGGCGGAAGTGGGGGATTTATATTTCCTTCTATATGGAGCTGAATAAGAGAGAGATGAAATTTATACTTGACAAAAGTTAATATATTGCGATATTTCGATAGAGAGTACGGAAATTGGCTCGCACATTTTTGCATTTTTTAATGAGAAATTTTTCGCAAATTCTTTGCTTAAACTTATCAATCAAGTTTATGAAACAAGCGGAAATGTTCTCTTTGCGCCTCTCAGTTGTGGTCCCACTGAAATTTCTTCATTTTTTTTTCTCACCATTAAAGCATTCTCTCTATTTCTTCTGAAAGGTGATGGAGTGTACATAGGTGATGGAGTGTCTTGGAGCTGGAAATCTTATGAGTACATAGTGATTAGCATTCTGCTGCATTCCACTGTCTTCCTCTCCATCCGGATAGCAATTCTGTTTTGCTGACTACTGTAGATATTGAAAGTGATTTGCTCTTACAAGTCAAAAACACTTTGTAATTTTCAGATTCGATTGTGCTCCTCAAATGAGGAGAGAGAAGAAGTGAGAAGATGGGGGGAAAGAGCAGGAGGGAGGACGGAGAAGGAGGGGTGGAGGGTGGGGGGGAAGAGGGGAGGGGGAAGGGAGGGGATTAGTAGGTTTTGTGTTGTTGTTGAGGAGAGAGTAATCTCAAAAGAATTAGTATGAGGGAATGGAGAGGAAACAATGTTCAAGAAATACGGAATTCGGCTATATTTCATTTCGGCGATCTACAGAAATCGACTAGATGCCAGAATGTAACAGAATCCGGCAATGATGTTAGAGTAATCGATCTCTCATTGACAACAAGTTTTATCTGCAATACTAGCAAACAAAATTATGTAGAAATAAAAATAACTGGTAATTTAAAAGTATTTCATCAATGATATAATCCAGCCTCCGTAATATATTCGGTAGGAGTAATTCAGTGAGATATTCACTGAGAAAAAAAATTCCTCAATTAAGGAAATTTCAGTGGTAATATGTCCTCTTTGAAAGGGAGGAGGGAGGGTGATGGAGGGAGTATGCTTTGTAATAAGCTGATAGAATGAAAAAAAAACAATAGCGGTTAGCACACAAAATCTTAATAGATATTTAACACTTCTACTTTGTTCGATGATTGCTTAAGCAAAATTCATTTGAAGAATTATCTCTACAAAGAAGAATCTTTATGAAAACTTCTCCATGAAAATAGAACTTTTTCAGAAATCGATAAATGCCTCATTTTATAGTATCTAAGCGTTCCCGAAATCCCTATTCATGGATGAATGAAGGTAAAAGGATGGATAATCCATACGCATGGACGGACGTCAATGAAGATATGCCCGGAATGGATTTGGATGAGTTGGAAAAACGAGCACGAAATCCTTATTCGTGGCTAAATTATAAGGTCAATTGAAATTTTTTTATTGAAATCTTAAATTTATTCCTAAATTTAACTATGCACTTACGAAATCATCAATTTCCAAAGTGGCGTTAACTCGGGCAATTCTTAGTGATGCCATATAGTAAAATGTTCAGTTAGCATAATTAGCATAATCCTCAGGAATTAGCATGATCCTTAGGGAATGAATTTAATGCTATATGCACAGCTGGATTTTATTTTATGGATTTTATTAGAATTTTGGATAATCCATTTGACTATTGAAATATAATAAAACGTACGACAAAACTTGAGAATCTAGAGGAGAAGTAGCAGTAAATACATAACATTCAAAGTTTTACACTTGTCAACTTTGGCTGTTAAAAGGCAAAAGTTTTTAAAACATTTCTCAGGAAAAGCAGAAAATCACTATCGATTCCTCACACTGAAATAGAAAACGAATCGAAGCTCAATTGAAGCCATTCTCAACAGCATCCTTCAAACTATCGCCTTGATTTTCTCGTATTTAAAACTATACATTCACTATAGGCAAATACCTCGTTAGTGAAATCAGAAGCGAATGAGTTCGATGTTTGCAAAGAAATGCACATACTTAGTTTTTCTTATTATAGCGAACGAATGAGATGCGATGAAGCATTTGATTGAGGAGAAGCTTTTTCTCGCAAAAAAGATGGAATTGTTTCAAAACAGAACGGAATAGTTAAATTTGGATTGTTTTAAAGATATGGGAAGCTAAGCATCCGAATAGGAGTCAGTGGCATTCGGATGAAAAATCTCTTAGCGTTTAAGAAAAAAGACGGAGGGAAGAAAAGTGAAACAAATGATGGGGCATATTTGATATGTGTTCGTTGCTTTCAGGAAAAACGTGCTCTTCGCAATCCATATTCGTGGATGGCATTTGGTGAAAAACGTGCGCCTCTCAATCCCTACTCATGGATGTATACACTCCAGAAGCGAGCCCCATTTCGATATTTTCGAAATCCATATTCATGGCTGAAGTCACCATCTTCCTGGTGAATGCAAGCAGCGAATATTTGCAATCGTATACGAAAAAATGCTTCACATATAGATCTGTATCTTGATCTCTTTCGAATTTGCTGCTTCATTTCTTAATTATTTCATTTCCGATTTACATTTAATTGGAAATGCTAAAATTTATTGCTTGTCAAAGTCGAGCTTGGACTATGATATTGGTGCAGTCAGATTTTGGATTCATATAAATGAATAAATGAAATAAGTGACCAGATATTGTGTTTCGAATGAATACTTTGAATGTTGTTGAAATGCTGTTGAAATCAATTTGATGAATTTTAGTGAAGTTCGAAATTTCCGCATCGAAAAATAATTTCAATTTCCAAAATTTTTATTGGAATAGTCAGCGAAAATGATTAATGATAGAGCTGGGAAAGAATAACGAAAATTCATCGAAAGTGAATTGAAGATTGCTAAATCTTCAGCAAAAATGGCGAAGTAAATTTCCATAGAACACAATGCATATAAATTCAAATTCATTTAGATGTCAAAAATCGACAATATCATCAATTAGAAGATCAGTGACAATCATTTTTTTTTCGGATTTCTGAACGAAAGCAGATGAACTACTAATGAAAACAATTCCCTATTAACGAAAATAAGCCGGAAATAATCCATTAGGGATATAATCTGTCGTTATTGTTAGCATCTCGTCAATCTAGATGATAAATATATGATCGATTGCTAATCACCTCATAATGACAAGTCTTCAAACTCGAAGAGAAAAAGCACTATTACTACCGTTCATTTTTAACTACGCCTATTTTGCGGGAGCAAATCTTGAATTGTGTGCAAGATTTTTTTAGCAAAGAAAATTTTAAAGCGTATACACATTCCTTACGGTTAGCCGGTTCTTGCTTGAAAAATCGCTTTGCATAGCAATACATCCAGATCTAAAATAAGACCAGCAGTGAAATTCCAATGCAAGGGATGCATTTCCGAATTAGTGATCAACTCAAGAAGATGGTAAATTCCACGACAATCCATATTCCGGGATCGACGACTCATATTCCTAGCGAGACGATAAGAAACACACTCGCATCACCATCTGGCAAGTGTAGGCAAACCTAATGATCTGGCATGCCAAGTTGTGGAAATTGCGCTCCAGCTAGTATACCCATCACACGTCTCAAATGTTTTGGATTTCATGCGATGCACAATCTCAGAGAAACCCGAATCGCCAGACAATGTTTTGTGGATTCCCGATTAACTTAATCTGATCCACGTCAATAGCAGCGGTCAAAAGACTGTCAATGGTTTTGAGAAATTAGCACTCATAAGTGCATTCGTCAAACGATGAGGGTGCCTTTCATTTGTTCACGCATTAGCAAAAAGCGATTCAAAAACCCTTCAAATGCAGTTGGCGATGCAATTATCCGGCGAACGTAGTCATCCACACTTAGCCGAAAGAGAGCATAAACTCGTTCACGCGACTAAAGTGTCTTTCAAACAACAATATCCGACTACACGCACAGCCATTCTTCGAACAAGAAGCACATACCGCTATGTTAAGCCCGAAAACAGCTTCAAAGACACGCGATATATCATCTTATCGCTCAGGTTACACACATATTCGTCCTACTTACACATGCCAAGCAATTACACCTTCATACTTTTTATTCCCAACCGAGATGATAGCACGAATTTGGAGAGGAAATGGAAATAATTTTGACTTTGGTCACTCTCTTTTATTATGTCGAAATTATTGAAGTTATAAAACGTGCGTTATGCTCACAACTAATGTTACACAAGTATCGATGATGCAAACCCTGAACTTTATCAGGGCAATCGTTTAGCATGAGTAAATGTTAGTGCTTCATAAATAAAATCCGATCGGATATGTAAATGTCGCATTCCTCAAAATAGACTGAATGAACGCATAATGGCTGCGGAGTTCTTTCTGCGCAATAAAATATTCATGTCGACCTTTCTCACCTCGAAGAAAATTGATATTGAAAAAAAATTGAAGCATTTATTTCACTTTATTGATCTGAAAATTCGTCAGTGATTGATGAATTGAATTTGTGAATATTCATTCATGAGCAATTGCTTCTTGCATGCATCTTCTTATCGGTTTACGCTATAAATTTCTTCGTTAAAAAAGATAATGGAACATAAAATTGAAACAAAATAAGCAAACACCAACATGAAGCTTCTTGTATGTTTATTGACTTGGGGATCCGAGTGGGATATTCTCGCCCAAATGATAAGAATCTTTTAAGCGTTTACCGTGCAACAAAAGCCTGATACGAATATAAGGCTCTGCTAATAACAGTAAAGCGGCTGTCGCCAAACGAAACGCCCGAACTAGAATTGTTATCACGTTTCGCAACAATTCGAGTCTAATTTTAATCGGAAAAAAATCATTGAAATTAGATAATAGTGAATGAATAAATCCAACAGAAAGTACGATGTATTTTCTTGTAATGTCGAGGGAAAAACATCAGTCTTAGAAATCCGCAATCACTAGATTTTATATAGCAGAACGATGGATTGTTGACGAATCGAAAAAGTGTCTAGAAAATTTGTTCGAACGATGAGAACTCGTAAAGATTTAATTCAGCAAAGCAACAGAACACAAGTCCGATCCAACGCAAATCAGCAGAATAGAGTCGTTGTGCAGAACCACGATTGCATCGCTGCTATTGCGTCTTTACTGAAACGAGACGATTATATACATTAATATACCTCTGCAACTTATTGTGTATCATATAAATAAATAAATATATGTGTGTCAAAAAATAGATGGATAAATAAATAAATATAAATATATATATATATATTTATATATCGTTAAATGAGCATTCAATTGCAAATATTCCAATTACTGTCTCAAGTCACTATCTTGCACAGAAAGAAATCTGACTGAAATTTTTGCAAGAATGTTGACTGGAAATGTACTGCAAGGCCATTGCTGTGTTCCATCCGGGATTAATATATAGCTTTTAATAAAGAAAAAGCCCAATGATGAAAAGCGATACTTTTTCACTTTGAGTGTGCTGGCTATATCTTTCATCTTCAGCTCGTAGCCATTCTTCGGCAATGGAGTCTCATCCACATTTTGTTGTGATGTACGAAGGAGAGAAACCAAATCGAGAGTGTCGTTCATGCGATCATCCCGATTTTCTTGAACAATTTTTGGTAATGGTAAAGTATTTTCCATTAAAGCACAAAAATATAAATAAGCAAACATCACTTAAAACCAACTTAATATGAGGTGCGCAATTTCACGAGTTGATGCTAAAATTTTTCATCAGAATGTTTTTCCACTCCGTACAATATTAGACTTTTGTGATTCAATAAGGATAAGCTTCATTCTCAAAAAAAGATCCGAACTGAATAACTTCCCTTAGACCCCGAGACTTGTGAATAATCTCTAAGTTTTTTATAAACAAATGTGCAGTGATTTCTTATGTTGAAAAAAAAAGAATGAATGAATTGAGTGAATAGTTTGATTGCTGCAAGAATCTCTTTAGTCCATTATGACTCCTCACTGAAAAAGATTGCTAAATAAGAATCGAAAGGTTTTGTTACCTTGTATGGAGGAATCGACAGGAAACTGCCATACAAGTACACCATGAACCGTGTAAAAACAACGACAAGAGCTTTTCAAAACTGTGAAAGAGCCCGTTATGACCTTATGTACCTCCGATATTCTTGATAGTATCGACCAGCTTTAACTGGTGTACCACTGCTAGATTACAATTGAGCTGATATGGTATCCTATGACTGAACTCATAGGAAAACGGTTTTGCCCAACCCCTTCTTCGAATTCTGAAGTAGCTCGCAGAGAGTAGTGCACAATTGTTCGAGGTTATGGCTTTGAGTGCATGGAGGCAAAATTACCGATCCACGTTTAAACGGCGTATGAAAGAGTGAATATCTACTGCTTATAGAAATGTTTTTTTTTCATTAGTGCGCACTCACAGCCTTCTAACTGAAAATGGATTTTTCACGGCGAAGTTGTTCAATATCACACAATGATATTGAGGTTGAATGTAAATTAAGTATAGCTTACCATTAATGGCCAATATAGCACGTGCTTTGTTATGAAGAGCCTCCCTGTTATGCTTACGCAGATGCGCAGCGCTTAGCACCTTTGCACGTCTCTCACAAGCCTTCGCATCCAGATATGGCGGACATGACTGGAAGCAATATAAACCCATAAAGATAGTAATATTTTTAAGCAATGAAAGAACAACTGACTTGGCAAAAATGCAAAAATACCTTATCATATTATTAGGCATAGCACTGCTTCTCCTCCATGTTGTATGCACGGGATGGAAAACACAGAACTTGACTGACCGATGATGCAGGAAGAGAGCGTAGTAAACTTTGATTCTTTTAAAACAGCACCGCAGATGAACATGTATTTGATGTGTAAACTTCTACCTGTCCTGTAGTTTGAACTAGCGAACGGCGCAAGTTTCAAGGATGAAATGTGGTGGCTACAATCTGTTCGAGAGTGCGACCACAGCTCTTCAAACCACAATTTTTTTTACTAGTTTGGATGAGTAATTGAATATTCTGAAAACTGCGGTTTGTTTCGTGCTATTTAGATACAACTTGAAGACGAAATTTCGCTCAGAAATTTTGTAGCAAATCGCTTGCAGGAAAAGCGTATTGCTGAGATGTGCCATGTTGTATAAATTCCTACCTGCCCTCAAAAATTGCAAATCCTTCTCATCCAGCGAGTTTTCACTTTATTACAAATGAATCAATCGCATCACATAGCCACCAATCTCATAAAAAAGTTATGGAAGCATAGTAACTTGGTGGGTTTTATTGTTGACTGATATGGAACTGTTCAACATTGCTCACATGATGAGAATGCAAAAGCGCATATCCCACCATCTACACGGCTTCTTTTTTCATTGAGGCAATGGAGAGCAGCAATGCCATATCCACCAGTAACCATTCAAGAAATCTAATGAATTGATTGGGAGAGTGTGTGCTGAATGCTTATCACTCAAACTTTATCAATATCACCTTCAACTAGTGGAGATTGCCGAGATTTATCACGATTAGTATTTGTAAATGTAGGATTCTTATTTCGTCACCTCATTGAATTCTGCCGTTTGATACCATCGAAAATCTATGCATCATGTGAGATGCAGAAATATGGCTGAAAAAAATTAAACAAAACTGTTGCTTATAGTGACTACTAGGAATAGTTTGTATCTAAAAACAAAGTTTCATTCAAGGAGAATTGATTCAGACGAATTCGGCACAGTTCACATAGCCTACACGGCGATTAGCCTGTTTTTTTTTTGTTAAGATCGAGTGAACTAAAATATGAGAGCAAAATTATGAAGTTATGAGACGGTTAATAATGAAAAGGATTCTCGTTCATCTCACCTCGATCGTGTCTGTGACCCCTTCGGAGGCTTCGTAAAATGAGCGTGCGAGAGAAGCAGCGTTTGCCGTTTGCCGCATATATTCTTTGATTAGTTGCGAAGGTGTGAAGTGTGAAAACATAGCCACAGTCGATGTGACTAGAAGCAATACGCCAAGCAACATGACACTCACACGATCGGCCATTTTTCTAGCAGAAAGGTCGAGCAAGCCTGCAAAGGTCAAATTTAATCTCATGTGAAATGATCTCAAGTGGCAAAAAATGATGAAGCAACACCTACGCGTTGTCACAGAAATTCTAATAAATACGAAGCAACTTTTGGCCAGTCACGCTTTTAAATCTGTTTGACCTGCAATAAAAAGCAGAATAATCGAGCTAAGTTGTAAACCCCTACTGCTTTTTTTTGGCATAGATGAGGTTTCCTTGTCTTGCAGCCTATATTCTCCGTGTCTTCTCTGCAAAGAAATTCCCAAGGAACATCGATCAACGCTCTTGAGAGCTCCGTTGGAGAACAGTCTGAACCCGCAACATGTTCGTTCTCTTCAACGCTCAATATTTCTTAAGCAACATCGGGTTTTTTTTTTGAGCAACAGAAATGCGCTTCGAAAACAAAGAGCCTCAAAAGGACGGAGTACCGAAAGTTGCGTTTCGGATAGTGAATAACACAGGTAATTTAACCGTATTACTACAATAAGACGGTAAAGCTGTAGCACAGGATGAGACATTACTTACTATGATCAACATCCTCAGCAATCGCGTTGTAGCATAAATCCTTAATCAAAAGCTCACTCAATTATCAGCGGCAATTCAACTTGAAAACTTCGTAGGAAATGTCAACGCCGTTGATAGGGGATGTAGAGTTCATCCGCAGAAACAATTAGCAAGCCAAATATTAATTTGATGCTAGCTGATATTATGAGTTAAAAGCGTCCTTTCCATATGTATTTTAGCAATCGACACAATTGCAGAACTAACATATGCGATCAACACGTAATAGATCGTCTACAGCAATCATCCTTACATGAAGTATTAACCTATAGAAACTAGTCAACGTCGTGCACACAGAAACCTCAATCATTTAGCTTTCTTTGTGAGGGCACAAACCTACATCTATGTACCATAAGTGCTGCATTGAGCGTTGTGATTTTAAATGAAGTGAAAAGAAGAGAAAGTTTCGTGCAAGTTTAAAGCTATGAGCAGAGACTTTAATGGCGAAGATGTGAATCTATTTAGTAGAGAACCTTCTTGTTCAGCTCTCAAGCGAGCTAACACACGATAGCTGTATTTCAGGCAATATCGATGCATTTAAAGAAAGTGAGTGGAGATATTTTTCGAGTAGAAAAATAAGTCAATCATTAATACAGCCAGGTTGGCTTTGATTTCTCATTAAGTTTCACACGTCTGTTGAAATTAGCTTCATATTGAATCAAAGATTATCAAGATAACGAGAGTAGGAAAGGATTCAAAATGGTTCCATCTCATCGCCCCTTCCGTATTTACCCCTAAACGAGTCATACGCAAGTTCAGTCCATGCTTCATGAATGGATCATTCAATTCAACATTGTTTACAATCGAGACTAATCAGAGACTGATTGGCGACTCCAGGTTAACCTTTTTCATCTTCAAAACAACTTACTAAATTTGTTAGCTCTTGGCATCCTACGAAACTTCACCATTCGAGCGTAATAGCTCAGTAACCCTTGTGAACACGCATATTTTTAGTTTCTGAGAAAAAACTGTGCATTCAGAAGGTGGTAATCCTCCTGAAAATGAGACCACCTAATCGCTCAGATGTATGCTGTTCGGCAAAAACTTCATATTGAACTATTAAATATTTTTGTTTTTTAAAGAAACTGTGCCATGATCACATACGGCATTTTCATCATCTCCAGTTTCAGTACAGAAGAAGCAGAAGAATGAAAACCGCTGCTAGAGTGCGAAAGAAGTAATGACATAAGAAAAACGAAATCCTATCGCTCAAACTTTGGGAATCTTATCTTAACATCCATGGCAACCGTTTCTATGTCGTGATGCTTATACTTAAATAGTTTCAAAAAATTTGAGAAGAAGCATCATCACATATTGCATCAGAAAGTGGCTCAATTTCGCTGGGATGCGAAATTCGACGGACCCTCAAAAAAATGACCTCAAATATGTTATTTCGAGCAATAAGCAATAGTGAACAACTGTATGCCTCAGGCGTTATTGAATGTGACGAAGATTTCTTTCAATAGAAGAACATGGATTGCAGCAATGCTAAATTCCATCGATGAGCAAGCCTAACCTAACCTTGGCTAACCATGAAGCGTAAATCAGAAGTGCTTGGTCTATTTATCAACAATATCCGTGAATTCATTGCTAGTGAAGCAATTTTTAATTATTAACAACAATTGGTGGATTATGTTCGCATAGCTGTCACAATATACGGTCTCGCATATTGCTCATCTGACCAACCAATTCGACAATTTTGATGTGTTACTAATTTTTGAAAAGTTCAGTTTGCAAACGATACATTTATATTTCAATAAATATGGCCAATCGTGCAAATCTGTCACGAAATATTCATTTTTCTCTAAGGCAATCGGCGT
Organism: Toxascaris leonina; assembly: GCA_022844705.1. Lineage (NCBI taxonomy): Eukaryota > Metazoa > Nematoda > Chromadorea > Rhabditida > Ascarididae > Toxascaris > Toxascaris leonina. The sequence continues at coordinate 13,008 of JAARMF010004841.1, forward strand.
TCAATGAAAACTCGATGCGCTTATAATAAACGCAAATTCCTTTCATCTATAAATGTCTGCAGCTCCATTTGGAGCTGATCGATTCATTATGACCATCAAATTGCATATCTCAGGCTTTAATAGTTTATTAGCTAAAAGCTGCAAGCACAAGTACATATACATACATGCACGTAGACATAACACAGATATAACACAGCGTATTACTGCTCGGCAAAGTAGAAGACTACAGGATCGTTCGGAAGTGTTATATCATTAACATTCCCCAAGAGCTTTCGAACTTCGCAATCGCTGCGACACAGCTTCATTGGAGCATACTGCAGAAAGTTTACCTCCGCTACCGTTCTCATAAGATAGGATTGTGTGGTGTTATACTTCGACTACGCGAGCGCTTCATAGTAAGAGAATTGCGTGACCAGCAAATTTGGCGATCACGCACACGAGAAGATTCAGTACAACAACGCGAGATTATTTTTGAATGTTTAGGCTCATGAGGTTAGTGGCATTAGTAGGAGTATAGACTGAAAGCGAGACATGAGAGCAAAATTCCATTAGATGCATTCAAAAGTGCATGTTGAATACGGTTATGATTTGAAGGAAAACTGAATTCATGAGAGCATAATAGG
>JAARMF010004843.1:0-13625 GCA_022844705.1 Toxascaris leonina
ACGAGGTCTCCGCGGCGACCAGTCGACCTTACTCGACTGGGAACTGTTCACGCCATATTTTATTAGTGAGCGTTTGTAGTGGTGTATATGTTACGTAGTTAAGTCTGATGTGGTGAGCAGTAGACTTTCGGGATAGGTACATGTCCGCAAGCGAAATACGAGGACAGGGAGAGAGGAAAGGCAACTCTATGTGAAATAGTGCACATTATAAGTGGGAGTGAGATGGTCAGCTGTGGCTTACAGCCGTACGAAGCGCACTCAGCTCATTACTATCCTGAAATCCTTCATAGGGCTTGCTCAACGACTTCCCAGTCGTCGATGACGACATGTCCCACTCCGCGGACAGGTTCCGATTGCTAAGCGCCTTCACCAGTTCAGCTTGTCCTGATACATGTCGTACTCTCAGATGTTTCGTCGCATTTGTCGCAGTCAGGCTGCTTTTCGTGACCATCACATCTCGCACAATNGAGGGTCAGTCATTTCGAACATCCATGTTAAGGGCAGCACGATGCTGATAAAAGAAGAATACGCCTATGAAATAAAGACTGTACGCAAACTTCAGTCGCTGCACTGCCGTTTGCTGTTCAATACGTCTGCAATTCTAAAAGATCAAATTTTCTAGAAAGTCCCCATTAAATACCTCCATTAGAAGCAGAATTCATTTGCCCGCATGAAATACAAACCTTCAATCAACCTTCACTTTCCCACGAATGATAAAGTTACACAATTATATGATGAGAGAGAGAGACCTGCTCTTTCAAAAATAATCTGAGACACGAAAAAGCGAGTCTCAACCGCAAAACAGCCGCTCACTCTTATTAGCCTCGTTGGCTTATCCCGCACAGTAAGCCATAGCGACACTTCGGGGCCAGCGCTCAAACTCGAATCTGCGGAAGCACACCAACACTGACGAGATTTTTGGATGAATACATTTCAATTACAAGTACAGCGAAAAATGCCATAGTAAACGGCTCGTACTCCTTTCAAAAAATGGATGCAATGCTCTTCTTCCACCGCCCTCAGAGAATCAGCCTATACTCTATTTATAGCTTACTTACGAATTTCAGTTTTCTGCAATACTGCACTATACATAGTATTAGTACAACTACAGCAGAAAAAACACAATACAGTTTAGTACAATGGCACCACTAGTTATAATTAGATTCCTTCTTCATGGTTGCTGTTTTACTTGTTGCCCAACTAGTCATCAGTTAATATGCCCGTTATTTATCTTTTCTTCGAGGATTTCTGGAGCACAATGTTTCGCCAGTTCGCTTTGCAAACGAGGAGCATCATCAATCGATGTTGCAGTTCACTGTTGGGTATTACTGCTTTCTGATAGCCCTATGAGGAAAAAGCTTGAATTTTCTGAATCCACAGATACATTGTTCAGGAACAAATATTAGATGGTTTCAGTGAGTATCACATAAATGTATTTCAGGTGCATTCAATGACGAAGCGCTTCAGGCAATATACAGAGACGTGTTTAGTGCACATAGTCCTGTGAATGACGTCGAAATCATGATGTCCAAGCAGGCTCTGAAAGAAAAGAAAGCTGCTCGCTGGCAACAACCACCTGCACTTGAAGCNAATATATGTTAGAGGATAAGCGGCTCGAGGTTGTTAACAACGATAGGCTAAATATCATTTGCTTCCGCTTGAAGGTTCTTTTTGAAATAATTTGGCTTCCTTTCAACGAAAGGCATTCATCGACACAAAGCATGTCACATCATGCTAGAGAAGAATTCTACAGCGTACGAACTGGTACAAAAACGCCAGGAAGGTTGACAACGATCGCCGAATCTGTACGAAAATTTCAAGAAACCAAGGGGAATCCGGTCGGCAGGCCTCGCCCGTTGAGGAACTTAAAAATTTTTGTTTCCATTCTGTAATCAGTGTAGCGCCGGTATGGCAATGATTCCTACTGCTGTCTATAGGAGTGAGACAACCAGCTCCCATTGGGAGTGGAGCAAAAAATTGCGGGATGGGATAAGGGGAATCGAGGGCATGTAATCCTGAGACGTAAATGAATTTCTGTGGAAATAAGTTACCAATTGCGATGCCATTCCTGATTCTCGCGGCATACAGATTGAGGTCCTGTATGGAAAGAGGATAGATCAGATACATGAGATACTCGGGCTGCTCAAACTTTAGTTCTTCCACGATATCGAAATCCACGATCCATTGTTGGTGGCAACTATCGCCCCTTCCCTACTCTATGACTTCTTGTGGTGGTCGTAGCGCGGCTTTGGTCCTATTATGGAGGTCCTAACGTTTAATGACTCCCCAACTGTACATTTTCAAATGGCGTGAGAGCTTTGCACGATGCTTTAACTGTTTCTAAGATGCAGTGTCAAAAATTCGTAATGCTAATTTTTGAAGGGATCGAACAATGCGGATTCTAACGCGCACACATATCGCTTATGCGCGTTCATTAACAAATCAGGACGTATATTAGTAACGCACTACACTGCGCGCGATGTCGGTATGATTCGCGTGTGCATCAACCATGGGACTGCGAATCAGAAAGCAATCGACGAGTCGTGGAACACGATGAAGTCGCTTGTCGGCCAGTTTTTAGGTCTGCCATATGAAACTTCAGACCTTATCCAGGCGAACCTTAACACCCGCTAAATTGCGTTCAGCAACAGAGCTGCATTCGTACGGTTGGGGCTTGAAGGCACATCACGTCTCACAAATGGAAGACGTCAGCTGATGGCGACAGGGTGCGATCATCTTCGATCGCGGGGTTTAGGTCGACGCAACTTCCGTTTTCGGTCTATTCTGATCCTGAAGTGATTCAGCACTGTATTGTGATCGATGCCATCGAAATTGCACCATTCGGTGCCAAATAATCTTCTACACCGTCGCATGCATGAAATACGACGTCTCATGTTCCTTACGCATTTCCATGCTATGCTCCAACGGCATATCAAATTTTGGAGCTCCTTGAAGAAGGGAAAGGTAAGAAGGCATAAATCTCTGCCTACAGTATTTCTAAATGATGGCTGTTGTAGAGGTCATCGCACCATGTTAGAGGGATTGCGTATAATCGGACGATGTAGCACTTTCTTTCGATTTCGAAGTTTGGATGTATAAAGTTGAAAAACATCCCAACCCTTCTCCCCCTCCCCTCCACCCCCATACACACACTCTTCACAACCGGAACATCTGGACCTACAACTCTGAGGTCGATAATCGAACGATCTCACAACGTCTCCTGTTCCCACACCTGCTTGTTCAAAGCGAACGACGAGTGTAGTTGACGGAAGTGTGGGCACATCAGGTTACTGTACAGATAATTTTACGACGCTGCAAGAGGTTCTATGATCACATGCTTTGAACACTTCAGTTATGAAGAGCAAGGAGGAGATTTTATTTGCAGCATGAAAATATGGCTGAGTACAACTGAGGTGCCGTATAAATTGCTTCGTGGGGATCGTCGCTGTACGCTTTGGTTACGTTTCTTGTTCATTCTTTTTAGTGCCATGGAGGATTTCCGGTATCTCTTGATTGAATAACTGTGGGCTGTTTTGAGATGTGAAGGGTGGGTGGTTACTGAAGGTGGAGGGAATCCACGAATTCACGCGATGCAAACTGGTGGCATAAATTTCATTTGCTGTCATTCTAGCTTACGAATGTTATAATTCAATAATTGTAGCTGAAGAAGCTGCGGGAACAGTTGCGTCAAAGGAGGGATGTGAGAGTGCTGTTTTGGAATACGACAAATGCATCGATGCGTCAGCCGTCATCGACCGGAGCATCCTTTTGCTCACGCAAGTCAATAAGGGCAACGATTTAGAATGCAGTGACTGTGATTGTCATATAAACATCCATGACCACTTCGCTTCTCGTGATCGTACATCACAGGATTCTTCCTTCCTTTTAAGGATCGTTTGCTGGCTGCGGAGTGGTTTAAAAGTAAGAGGCATCGATTTGAACATTCAATGGGAGGAGAATGTATTAAATGTATTTGGATCAACTTATCTTCGCTTTTCTAATTAGTTGCTTGAAGTTCTTTGAATTGGAACATGATGCAACCTTTCCTCCTCCGCAGAACCACTCCTTGAGTTCTGCAACTCCCTCATAGTTTTACTATCCTCTTCGAATATGGCTGATGCATACGATTATGAGTTTCAGCACTAGCCTGGCTCAGATCTCAGCGATAGCATAGATGCTGTGTCCTTCACCGACTGTTTCCCACCGTCGACTCCCTCGATCTCACGAGACTGACACCACCATGAGAGGTGAAGCTATGTATGAAACGATGAGCAACGTTTTTAATGTCAATACGTTCGCGAACACAAAGAAAAACTCGTCGGAATTTATGTCGTTGCATAACAGTGCAATGAGATTCGTTGCAAACAGTCGACTTCGGTTCCATCAGAGACGTGTTTAGTGCACATATTCCTGTGGATGACGTCGAAATCATGATGTCCAAGCAGGTTCTGAAAGAAAAGAAATCTGCTCGCTGGCAACAATCACCTGCACTTGAAGCGTGCTCCGAATCGAGCTCCGTATATGATTTGTTCTCGAAATTTACGGCCAAAATATTTTGCTTTCCAAAAGAACTAAGAACTCTCGTCATGACCTCAGTTATGTTTCGTTCGTACCAGCAACCCTATTAAACGGAGGGCACCGCCCAAGCGATACGCAATATGGTTTGATAAATATGTCTGATAACACGAATATATTAAAATACAATCGTACAGTTCGGCCTATTTCTATCCCAGGTTCATCGTATTTTGATTGTCGTGAGTTGAACCAGGTTCAGCAAGAAACTAAGTGACTTTTTTTTCAGTTTCAGCGCCTTCAGTGTGGTTCGTGATATCCGATGGTAGCGACAGCATTATGTTCCCAACGGAAGCACTCTGATACGGAAAAGGGACCACACACAAATTATTACAGTCAAGAGCATTCAACCTTCGGCTGTGTTTCATAGAAATAAGCTTATGAGAACCAATATTTTATGGTTCTTCTGGATACCGACAGATGGGATGCCTTACCTTAGACCCTAGAATCTTAGAAGTCGGTGATCAGCATGCTCTTGCCGCTCCAAGCAACAAGTCACACTTCATGCTCACACTCATTGGCGGCCTGTGGGAGAAGCGAGCACACATGAATGGGCTTCGCTACAAACACCTCAGCAAGAGCTGAATTTGAATTTATTCACAATAGTGGCCCTTAATCACGGGACAAAATAAGCCTTTCCACAGATTTGGATTCTGCCACTACAACTATATTTATCCGCTCTTTCATAGTATAAGCTCATCCCTCATTCAAACTCCTCCAAAATGGCTGGATGTTCAACGAAGATAAGCCAGACTGGGTTGACTCATGAATGACTGCGTGCTAGAAACGTTGCAACGAGTACACAAAGGTCACTGAAACCTAAGCAATTACGCTGCAAGAGAAGGGACTATCGACATGCCAAGAATTCTTGAGGTAACGAATTTCCAACACTTCAGACGCGGGATCTCAACGCTAATGAACCACTTGCTGTGATCGAATTCCGCACATACTGACCTGCGAACCAGACAGTGCAACCCTATTTTTCAAGTGATCCGAAGTTCTGCAGCGAATCACTGCTCTTGCTCCCAATGGTGCATACTGCCTCTGCAGTCATCGGCAAGTACAGTTCCGGTCTTCGAGCACATACCTGACGAAAACATAACTCGTACTCAGCGATCAGAAAACAAGTGTCCTTTGAATGTTCAAAAGCGCTATGCGCCGAATATAGTTTATACTATGTAAGTCCGTGGAATATCTTCCACACATGTTTACAGCAAGCAATTTTATATGTATGAGCTGTACACCCTTCATGTGAGGATTGCTGGGACATTACAAGCAGATGTGAAGGAAACAGTGAAGCCGATAAGATCGAAAAAGAAGGGCAGTTCGCATATCTCCGAATAATTCTCGAGATAAACAAAACGCTCACCTCTGTGGATTTACTTCGTTTGAATACCCGTGCTGATTCCCTTAACAGTTATATTTCCTTGATGATTGCAAGAGCAGCGACATTGATGAAGCGGCAAAGACATATGAACGGCATATGCCTTCGGTGCTGACATGCCATCGCCTTCTAGAGGTGCAAGAAATTCAAAGTCTACAGCCCAAGCGCGTACACTGCACTGCTCAAAATTAGCGAACGAGGTATTTGGACTCAAACATTGATCAGAACTCTGGAAAAGACAGCGTGCAAGGAATATTCGTGAGCGCAATACTTTATGGCAAAACTACGTTCACAGAAACACGCAGAGTTTAAGATTGCTGCTTGGTTTCTTTGCTGAGGGGAATACGTACATAAAAAAGAAAGCGGCAAGGAGCGAAATCGGCAAGCTAAACGGTGAACAAGAAAGCACGGCACGTAAGTGGGAAAAGAGCAGGTTGCAACTGTATCACTTGTCATGCTTCACTCTGCGGGAGCTAGCGAGCCAAGGAAGCTTTCAGGTGGAGGAAGTGAGCACTGGGAGTAGAGGAGCAGTTGCATACTCAGAGCTTGCTCTGTTTGTTCCATTCATCAATATTATTTGCACACGCAGATTTTATTCGTACACAAGATGTATGGGAGTCCGATGACGTCGTTGCCTCATTGCCACAGTATTCACTTGCCTCACAATGTCCGCCATCTTACAGTGTACATCAACTTCAGAACTCGTCCTATGTTCAGTTCAATATCGATGACTCTCGCTGAGAGAAAATCTATCGGATAGAGACAAGCGAGGGATGCCTTCCACAAGACAGTAAGGCTGCACATTGGAAAGTGTTGCACATGAAGTTTGAAGATGTGTGAAATCTTGAATGTTCAAATTCAGCTCGAATTTGCGCTATATATAGCTCAAATTCGGGTCTCAGATGCAAAATTTAACAAACGATTGCTGAGAAAGTCGATTCTTTTGCAGAGATGCACTGCGCCTTGTAGTGAAGGCGAAATTAGAAGAAGGTGAATTCAACATCATAGGGCCTTACTCAATGTCCTTCCGAGGACGTACTATGAAGTTTTGCTTGTTGTGGCACAGTACTGCAGCGGTAGCTATGTTCAGCGCCTTAAACACAGCACCTCTGCTTACGTTATTACGTACCTGAAATAAATAAAGCAAACATACAACGTTGGCAGGGCTGCTCATTTGCTTTAATCAGACTGCGAACATTTCATGAAGCCGATATTACGCTTTTACAGTTTTGAGGGATATTTGAGGAAGGGTTGTTGATTGCGACAGTTTTTCCAGCATGTGCGTTGTTTTGTTCAGAAAAGATATACGCTTCAATTCCAAATATACGCTTCGGAGTGGACAAAGTCGAGAAAGAAGCGCATTTCCGCTGGCGATCTTCAATATCATGGTTTGTTATATCATAACTGGAGAAAAGCGCTCAACATGGACGGAAACAGATTTTTTTACGTACGTAGACATGAAACAATTTTCCGACTATGAAAACATGTCACTATGCGACAGCTCTCTGGTGCATGGTGCATGTATCCGACTATCGGCCAGCTACAACAAACATGGTAGCATCAACATTAGATAAGGTCTCCAACGAAGTTATTTCGTTTGGTACCGCAGTTACTCTCGCCACAGAATTGTCCTGACAATACGAGTACAGAGTGCCGTGGTTTTGAACAGAGTATCTGTGCTGTTCCATCAAGGGTTCAGTGGTAATTTCGATGTTCCATGAGCGCTTCAATACAAGAATGATTGACCATCAATGATACTTGTATTGCTGACTATGTGAAACTCAACGATGTGATGCTGGTTCCCCTCTAGTTTCCATTTTGAGAACATGTGAAGTAAACAAGTGAAAGAACGATGCGTCTTATAACACTTGAAAAGCTTCCTCTATGAAGGCAACAATGACCGCATCGCTCGTCCCTAACAGTACCTTCTGTGTCGTGTTATAAATATGTGTCCAGATGGATGCGTCGATTTATATGATCGACTGGGGAACTTCTTGACGTTTGTATGAGTGATCGTCGTGCAAAATGCTCGCTACCCATGTCATGTGCAATTGCTCGGCGGTTGTGTTGCATGCTGCGCTACTAGGCAGTGATGGCGCGCCTCAAAGGGCTTCGAATGGCCATCAGCATTGGCAAAACTGTCTGATTTGCTCGAAGGTAGCGGCAACGTCTAGTGCGAGCGAAAAACAAACGTCATCTCGACCGGGTCTCTAGCACCGATGATGAAACTTGCGATAGTCATATTTCCGTCCATGATGAATTGAATTACGGAGCCAGCTGAATTTCACTGTACAGGGCCGCCTTAACCGACTGAAAGAAAGCATAACATTCCTTCTGATAACAATAATCGCTACAAATCATTTTGCCTTACAAATCAAACAATGAGGATTTTCGGGAAAATATGGTTTCCAGATGTCACTCACTTCATCGCTAAAAGAATGATGGTCATGAAGACAACGCTGCCGAACACCTGCCTCCCTACCTGCTCTCCTCCCTGGCCTTCTCACCCACCTTCCCTCCTTTTATCTCACTGATTGCTCATTCGCAAATTAATCCCTCAATCCATGAAAGATGAGAATGGCGTCAAACTGTGGGGAAAGCGAAAATGCTTCTTCGCATCGACAGTGATTCTCAAAACAGTTGTTTGCATCACCCGTGAGGAAGCCCCTCCCCAAAAAATAGAGGTTCGGCTGCAGAGAAATAATGCCACCATATCTTGCTCATCTCTTGTCTTGCTCTCTCGTCACTGTTCATGCACTTGAACAAGCCAATATCTTGCATCTATAATCCAAACGAGTGAAATAGAAATGCTATCCCCAGCAGTGCTGGGACCAGTGATCAAGAGGAATGTCCATCTCCGTAGTCAACGTCTGAGCCGCCCCTTTTGCACCGGGAACAAATTGTGTGAATAGAGAATTTGTCGCAAATGTAGCTTTCTTTGAAAATTCTGAAACTAGAGGTCATTCGCCATGCAGAAATCACCCTTAGCTGAAAGGCTAAGAAGCACTGTGAGACCTCAGTGCAGCAGTGTGGAAGAGATCGAGTCGTGCGTACTTTAGGACACAGGCGACAGCATTAGTAAGGGCACGGCATATGCCCAAAGAGGAGATACCGAAATCCGTTATTTGGATGTGTATCCAGTAGTAAAGAATGCAAAGAGATGCAGTCAGTCACAAAGTGCGCGAATTCCGGAAGAATGTAGGCGTGGATTACAATTTTGCATCAAATGAAGGAGATTTCGCGGTGGACACATCGCTGCAATTTTCTGATGTATTTGAGAAGAGAATGTAGCATGTTGTTCAGAGTGAAGAATTATTCCAGAAATGACTCAAATCCTCTCAAGTGATGGATTCGCATGTTGACGGAACTCTCTCCGAATGTTGGTTACTCACCACATTCGTTCAAATGAGGATATAATGGAATAGCGGCTCCGTCTCGGTCGCTAAATGCTTTCTGAGTCTTTTGAACGAAAGCTTGGATTTTGTTCATTTCGGATCTTTGTAAGTCATATTTCGACACAAGAACTGTTACACTAGTTGGCAATTGCGAATTGACGGCATCGACGAAATCGTTATGAACGCAAGGGTCGTCTGATACTGCGACAGTCGTTATACGGCCCTGCGTTGCTATTCCGTAGTAATCGTGAACCTGAAGGTTTCAGTTGGTGGCAAGGTGAGAGAGTGAAATAAAAATATCTTGGAATAAAATAGTTGAAACTTCCAATCGTCGTACCCCTAAGACCAAGTTACGGGTTCGAACAAACAATTTTCTTCGGAGCATCTCACATGCATAAGAGGTTGAGGGCTGGCAGAACGAGGACGAATAAGACGCTAGATAAGTTGCTCTCAGTTGTGAGAGAAGCATCACTGCTTGACATCATCACAGTTCACTGTGAATGTCTCCCATCAGAAAATACATGCTCCTCAATATGCACAATTCCAAAGGACATTTATATTTTATGTGGTACTTTCATCCACAAGAAGTCACCAATGCTGCACTTCCAATGCCCTGCACAGATACATTCATATTTTTGCACTCGGCTTCGCATCAACGAACTGATTGATGGTGCTGGCCAAGAAAGGTTTGCTCTAGGAATAATACAGATTGATGCGAACGAAACAGGGGTACTCATGGCTGAAGTTGTGGGAGATGAGATCAATTCGAGTTTCCGATTGGACGGACAAGATTTTGGTAATAAAAGGACCATTCAAAGGAAATTCTGTTTTTCCTCTCTCATCATGCGTTCCCCCTATCACACAAAACTATGGCGAAATATTAAAGAGAGTTCCATCCTCGCTCCTATACGTTAAGGAAATTCCCATGTTTTCATTGTTGTTTGGCTGAAAAATGGAAAGCTGTTGAACTTTTCCTCGCTATGACTGAAAGAGAGGATTGGGGAACGGGGCTAGAAAGCCTGATCGCTAGCTTTCCTGGGACTCCATATGTTGGAGTGGACTTTGGAGCTCGAAGGGAATAAAAATGTTGTTCACCAAAATTCAAAAAACAGCTCCTCGAAAAACAAGGAACCTGTAGCTGGGCCTAGGCAGAGCAGCAACTTACGGCATCGAAAAGCTTCGAAGGATTAAGCGAATTGTTGCAGAATTTCACTGAGCCAAAGTATTTGGCCACGCTGCTAATTCCACTTGGCAAGTTCACGGTGTAGGGTTCCCGATGCTGCTGAAAGAATCCCGCAGACCGCCTCTCGCTCCCACTGATTGCTTCGACTTTGACCAGCGACACTACGAGAATAACTTTCCACATTCAACCGATGCGAAGAAAACCGTGCGGCAGGGCACTCAGTGTTGAATGCGGCCTGAACACGAGGTGGGCAGAACTGCTATTGATATGAAACGCTATGCGTGATTTAAATGCAAATCTTGGAGAAGCATAATGGTATGAACTAGTCACATATAAATCTACCCATCGGTATGCAGATTTGGGGCACGTTCCAATGAACGGTCGTATTATACCTGCGAAATTTTTTGACCTACTACTGCGGATGAGGCTCAAAGTCGGCCTTCAAATTGTTGCGAGAAATCAATTCCGTTACCGCAAGCAGTGGAATGCGATCAATTGAATCGTCCACAAAATGCCGTACCTTTACTGCAACAAAGGTGGACCTGTAACTTAACCGCCGATGATTAGTCGACTGACGGACGGCTTTGACAAAGGACGTCATCATCCGCTGCCAACGTAAACGTGGAATAGGTCAAAAAAAAATTCGATCCCACCCATCTGTAATGATGTAAGCTTCAGACGAGTGCAGCTTTCCGAGTTTATCGGGCGGCTTGATCTTGATTTCGCATCATGGTGTCACCACCACCGATTCTGCATACAGAAGATGACCCCAACGCTGGAAGAAGAGACATTGGAGCAGGAGGGCCCCAATAAAAGGTGGGGGGGGGGGGCCGGAAAAAGGCCAGTTTTCATTAATAGACCGTTTTCACATGAGTTATGCCGCTGCGCTGTGGCGCGTCCACATGAAACTAGGAAGTTTCGGAAGAGTGGGGCGTTGACCTTGGAGTGTTGTCAGTCTGTTACTGCGGCTCATGCTGAGATCCTAAATGCGCATTCGCGATAGACACAGTGACGTGCTGAATTTCATGTACCTTCTAGCAAATCAAAAACCTGCTTGCAAACAAATGGGATCCGTGTTGGGGAAGATGCGATAAATCACTGTGATCATATCGCATCGTCTCTTAGTAAGTCAACTGCAGATGTGAGGAACATTGGTCACCAGTGATCGTGAATTTTACTTTTCTGCTGCGAAAAGTGAGAACAGCAATCAACTTGAGACCGCGGAATAAATGCAGAGTTTCCGAAAGTAGCTGCCGACTGCGTTTAAGTCCGGAAAACACAGAAGTAAATCTTCCGAAATGAGCGCTCTGAGAGGGAATTTTGGGTGAGCTTTCATCAGTTATAATGGAGGCTAATGACCCCAGAACAAATAGGTCTGCGCAGCATGGGTCGGCGCTGCACACGCTGTTTGCGGTTTGCCGAGAAAAGGACTGATTTCTAATGCTGAATGGGCGATGAAGCCGGCGCAATCATTTGCGTGTGTTACCAACAAGAAATCAAGTGTGCGCAACACCGCATTAAAGACTGAACTTGTTCGACGGCCTGGGCAAGATGTATCAAGTAATATCTGTTGCTCTGTGAATTGGTTGGTGCAGAAAGAATTTCAAGAAGAAATACATACATTTTGCATCCTTACTGCTTGCAAAGTGCGTGCAAGTTTTTGAGGGAAATCTGTGTAATTTCGGATGTTGGTGGATCACCTACAATAATGAAGAAGGAGATCAACATACTGTGCACCTCATGTACTCTAGACGTTCCACCTGTGGGCGGTTGAAACCTCTTGAGGTGCAAACAGCACTTATTTTTCTGTAGTCACTCGGTGTCTATTGCTGTCATGACCGTACAGTGGTAACGTTGTTCTGGTGAGCTAGGCTAAGTCAATAAAATTGCTTTATTATTTTATTTCGTGAATCGTCGTTATTCTTCCAGAACGCAACCTTCTTTCGCCCGAGGCATAGCTTGATGAGGACCTTTGTAGTTATTTCATCTGCATACGTTAGACATACATCTGTGTGGGTTGTCATATTTTTTGACCACGGCAGTCCGCTATTTGAATTAACTCATGTGCTATAAAATCCCAATCACTTTCCCTCCCTATCCGATATGAGCCCCTCCTCTTCTCAGTTGCATTTTCTTATCCATGAACTTTCTCGATTACGCACCCTTTCCTGCATTAATTCTATCATTCGATGGAAGTAGCTATTATGCACCTGTTATCGCCCCCAAAATTTTACTGCAGCCTCGCCCTGTACCTCTCATGCGTGGCGTGAAATCGTGAAGAATTTGTCTTTGACTATATATACGATTAAAAACTTTTGAGAAAGTTGCAACTTCCCGGACTCGTCAATGAGGCTTGTAATTGCGGGGATTTATAAACAAGGCTTCACAGCATCTATCATGAAACGTTGCAGTCACCAATCGGATAAGAGTGGAAGATGGCAGCGAATTCCTGCTGCACCTTGTGTGGGAGTGGGTAGCAATGCCCGTAATTGTGGGCTCTTGGAAGGATGGTTCTTGAAGCTAGGCGCTCGCATTAGTCATTGCGATTGATCTCAGATCAGTGACCACTTATTGGGCTACGACTGGGATCTTGGGTTTGGTTCATGCCGTAGTTCAGAAGATATGTATGGTTTATTTTAAGATTTGATGAATCGTATTATTGATAACGCTGTCCCACTACGGGAAAATAAGGCGCTCACTGCCGAAATGCCTTCATATCTTCAGCGCATAGCTTCGAAGCGGTATTTCCTGTGGAAAGATAAGAGAAAAGCGCATAAAATTGCGGTATTCCGAGAATGCTCCAAAGATTACCGTAACGCATAGAAAAGTGGGCGAAGAACCGTAAAAAACGCCTGATTTCTATTTCGGAGCTAAGCTTAGTGATAAGGTGCCGCTAAGACTACGCGGTATACCTTCGCGACTCATCAAGAAGGATGCTTCAGGCCTTTCTTATCCCTTATGTCTTCTGTTCAGGCATACTCTTGCAATAGGCACCGTTCCAAATGTTTGGAAAACTGCAATAGTCGTACCATTACTGAAAAAGCATCTCTTCAACCAAAGCTCGAATTATCGCCCGACCAGTCTTACGTCA